>MU700162.1:0-11650 GCA_026770625.1 Nicotiana glauca
ATATGTATCATATTTGTATCAATTGTGTATCACATGTATATCCATGTATACCTGTGTGTGAGATACATGCGTGATCCATGTTTGATACATGAGTCAGAGAAGACTTTTTTGAACTCGATTTAATTACGAATTTTGATACAAAACCAGTCCAAATCACCTCCAATCTTCCTCAAATTTTGTATATTGGCTTATCTATATATNTCTTATTTGCTACCCCGTCCATGAAATTTCCTCTCTGTCTTGTATCTAATGTTGCTAGTTACGCTTAAAAATATAGAAGGTGATTTTTGCATGTGATTCTTTGAGAGAAAGAACCCTACTATTTGGTTTTTCAATTTTTGTTGGCTAGTTTTGGTAAGTCTATGGTTGATGGCTAGAAGTTGGTAAGTTGAAATTTATTTGGGACATTTGTGTAAGTTTCCCTTAATAATACCTAGTCGATGGAGATAAGCATTAGTAGGCAGTCTATTCTGTACACATAACCATAGGAAATACTTGAGTTTTTGGGGAACTTGTAGTTTCCAAATCCATCCATAACTGTTGGTTGGGTGTAAACTGGGGGTGTTTAACCAAAAAATTAGTAATTTAGGTCAAAGCTTGCTACTAGAAGAATTCGGATTACTGATAATCAAATAAAAATAAGAATGATTGATATAAACGATAGCAGGATAGAAAGCAAAGTAATTAGTGTATTCAATAGTATTTCGTGTCCTTACAAATGTTTATTCCTCACCTTTTATAGCTATTTCTAAATAATGTTTCCTTTCTCCCATAATGGCGTCATTATGAGCAATTAATGACATTTATTGTAATGTTATATTTGGGCAATCATAACCGTTCAGTACAGCTTCCACAATGTTTCCCGTAATTAATGCTCATTAACTACCGATAATACGTATCTATACTTTTTTGCTAACTAGGTTCATTTTTCCGGTACTTCTTTAAATTACCAAGAGGTTCGAGCACCCATTCCTTCTGGTTTTCTTGGATCTTTGCCCGTGTCTGTAAAAGCTCGTGCCTCTTCAACCAAACTCGCCGGCTGTCATTATTCTATTGACCCACGAGTCATGACATATCACCACATAATTAATTTAATATTCTAACTTAATTTTTTTCAATATAGATATTACCCCCCCCCCACTTGCCATTTATTCAACAATAAAATATTTGGAAAGTGGATCTCATTAAAGCGGTAATTTTTGCCGTTGTTATACCTTTTCCAGAACTGACGCTTCATATGTTACTTCCATTTAATGCTCGTGACACATGGCATCTTCTGATAGGATCTGCAACTCTTTAGCGTCTTTTAGGGCTTTTTGCGGCTTCATCAATTACGAAGTGACAGTTTCCATCATGACGTTTCCATCATTACACCTTTTCTTTGACGATTGCTTCTGCGCATAAATATAACTTTTGTTTTTGTCTTTCTCATAAAAAGTTGCCTATCTTAGAATATTCATTCTTATTTTCTTCCTCGTACATCCATGTCTTCTCAAACCCTAATCCCCGAAGAGTCCCCATTGTAGATGAACTTTCCCTTGCTCCTGTTAGAAGCAAAAGAGGGGGAAAATTACGTAGTTTAGGGTCTTTATCTATTCGTGGTGTTTCTTTACCTCCAACAAGTTCCACCACTCCTTCTAGAACTAGGGGTTCTCTTTCAAATAGATCTTCTTCTAGAAATAAAGACTCTAACGAACCACTTCGTGAACCCTTAGTAGATGAAATTATTCCTTCTGAACTATCTATTTACTCTGATAGAGAATCAATTAGGAATCAAGTTTCTTCTATGTCTTCTTTGGATCTTACTGATGTATACCCTTCTCAAATTATCGAAGGTTTAATCTCTATTGTCCATAGGGATTGGCATTGGAGTCCTGACTTCCCTATCATAATTCCCAATGCAAACTAAAGAATTACATCTTATATGACTGGATTTTCTTTTGTATATACATATCCCTTTACATTGAATTTCAAAACCCCTATTGATCTTGTTATCATTGAGTTCTGTCATTTTTTCAACGTTTGTCTAGGATAAATCGGTCCCATTGTGTGGAGGGCTGTTTCTTGTCTAAGGCACTTAGCAAGGTTGGCTAATTTGCCTTTTACTTTCTTTCATTTGATCCACCTCTACTCCCCTAAGCTTTTCCGACATGGGATCTTTACTTTAGTGGCGAGGAGTAAGAGAGTGTTAGTTAGTCCAGAGGATGACAAGGACCGTGGCTGGTATGCCAGATTTGTTACTGCCCCCACTGTTGATTTAGTGGGTGAAGAGAATGCACCATTCCCCGAAAAATGGAACCTTGCACATAAGTTTTACTTTTGCAACTTTTTATTTTGAAGGAATATATTTTTCCCGCTGCTATTTAACCTTCTTTTTTTTTTCCAGCAACTATGGGAATTGTTGATGAGATTCTTAATTTCCGTGGTTGGGTAGAAAAATTATTGACTGTTGTGCCGATGGAAGGTAGATCTTGGAAAAACCTTTCGCATAGGTTTGGTTGGAAGGTTAAAAATCATGGTAAATATTTTATCCTTTTTTTTTATACTTTTGTTCATCTTTCCTTTAGAGTTTATTTGACCCTTCTTTTTATCAGGGTTTCCTATACGTGGTGTAAGCGTTGATGCAATCGCGGCTTCCAGAGTTTCTTTGGAAAGAGCTCAAGAGATAATCTTGAGTTCTTCATCGAAAAGGAAGGCTGCTGCAACCCAGGACTCTGAGGAGGATGAGGAACATGATGGAAGTTCCTTGGTTAAAAGGACGCGGGCCAGAAGACGCGTCTTTTCAGACGATGAATCGACTCATCCCCATTTTGTTCCCATGTCCGAGACTGTTGAAGCCACCTTGGTGAGTTTTGATGATGATATTCCTGTGGTAGCTCGTGACTCTGATGAATAGCTTTTTTCTCATGGGTTTGATAATGAGAATTTTGATTTGGTTTCTAATGAAGCACCCCTTTCCTCTTTTACCATGTCTGTCCCTGTGGAGTGTTCTTTGCCAGTTGCTATTATTTTTGCTCCTCCCCAATCTGTTATGACTTCTTCTACATTCCCAACTACTACCATTCCTCATACTGAGGTTGGTTCTTCAAGTGAAATTAGAGGAACTAAGCAGATTACCATTGAGGTCCCTGACGATGGTAATCTTTTGAAAAAGTCTGGTCGGGCCGACGTATGGTTGAAACCCTTGATTGGTCCAGTTGAAAAGTCTAAGCTAGAAAGTCATAGCTCTTTGACTTAGATGAATGACATAGTTTAATCGTCATTGTAGGCATTTGCTTTTTTTTTTTACGTTCTATTCCATTCTCTCTTTACTAAGGTTCTTACCCCTTTTTTGTTTTTTTAGATCAATCTTATTGGTACAGAGATGATGAAGAGGTTTTCTCATACGGAGCAGTTAATGCATGATTATCAAATTGAAGCAGACAATTGGAAAGAACAATATGAAAGTTTTCAACTTGATATGGAAGTGTTAGAAGAAAGCAAGAATACCTTAGAGCAACAGTTGGAGGTCTTGATTTCAGAGTTAGCGGTTGAAAAAGCTTCTTCCAATCAAGCTGGCAAGGAAAAAAATCTCTTTGGGACATCATTTTCTAAGCAACTCTCCAAAGCCAGTGAAGAGATTAGAGGATTGAAGACCTTGCTGAATGAAAAAGAGTTTTACGCAAGTGAACTTGTTCAGACACTTGCCCAGACCCAAGAAGATCTTCCTGTGTCTTCTGATAAGATCAGATTTTTAGAAAGTTCACTTGCCCCTTTGCATTCTTCTTATGATGCTGCTTTGGCCGAGAAGGAAGAGCTCAAAAATGAGATTGACCAATGGGAAATAGATTATGAGGCTCTTGAGGACAAAAGTGCTATTGAAGTGAGTTGGGCTATTATAAACACACGCGATGATACCCTTATGGAGGCTAGCCAAGAAGGTTTTAACTTGGATGCTGAGTTAGCTAAGATAAAGGAAACTATTGAGAAAACTCAACAATGCCAAAGTTCTCATTCTCCCATGGCTGATACTCCTGAGCATGTCGAAGCTGATATAAGTACAGTGGATGTCCCAGCTCCTTCAAGTCAATTAGAGCCTTCTATTGCGGATGATGCCGCTTTAGATTCTTCTTCTACCCCTTAGTGAAAGTTTATGAAGTGTGACTCCTTTTTTTTGGGTGGAATTTGTAGTTTTACCCCTGGTCCTATTTGGGGGTTAAGTTTTTTGGGAAATGATAAGTCCCCGGGTCTTTTCTCGGCATTTTGTAAAAAATGACAATAGTTTATGGCTAAGTTCATAATTAGTCTAAACTTAATATTATAAAGTTTTTGTTTCAACTTTATTACCTTGAGCTTCTGTTTTACTCTTTTTTGTCTTTATATTCAAGGACTTGCTTGTTAATTCGTGGGTTTTTGCCTTACCCTTTTTGCCTTTTTAAAAAAAAATGCTTTGTTAATTTCATGGATCTTTGAATCAAATATGAATTTATAAAAGAGGGTCCTTTTATATACGACACTTAATGAAGAAGATGTCTCAACTTCATAATGGTGTAAATATACGAAAGAAGAAATAGGAACACACATGTTTCTTGAAATAACTTTGATAAAGTTTTCATTCGAACTTTGACAAGTTTAAATAATATCTTACATGTATTTAAATATCTTCTATTACTTTTCTATAACTGTTTTCTTTACAATAGATTCACAAAAAGAAAATCCATGGGTTTCTTTAGACCCTAGGCTAAATACTGACTTTAACCTAAATATCGTAAGATTTGAAATCTATATGAAGGTTTTCTGATTGTATTGTGCGATTGGCTCGTGACTTTGCTCTGAACTTGATATTTGATGAGTAGACTTTTGGTCTTGACTTGGATTTTAGTTATTTTCAGTGTTCTTTGCCTTCTTTATACATATATCATATGTATGCTATATAGTTCCCCAAGTGTTTGATCTTTGAAGTATGAAATCTCTAGCACTTGATTATTCCTTCCATGCGGTCCTTTTCCTGAAAAGAAAAAACATACTGGACTCAGAGTTACGATTTTAGATGAAGACTTATTAACCCTTTTAAATTTCGATCAGAATAGTTGTAACCCTAGACCGGGAATTATATTCTTTCCGCGTGTCTTGCAAGTCATAATTCATCATTTAGTGCGGGCTAGATTTTTGCCTATCATCTAAAATCGTTAGTAAAATTTCAATAATTCAAAAAAAAAAAATTGTTAATGGGGATACTTGCCCGTGGTTATTTCTTTTCCTTAGAAATAGCATCATTTCAGATGAACATCATTCTAATTTGAAGGTAGAATCTTGCAATCCAATGTTTCAAGCTCGTACGCTCATTTTCCTGCGATACCATGAATCTTATAAGGTCCTTCCCAAGTTGGACTTAACTTTCCTGTATTAGCTGCCCTCGTGGATTGGAAAACTTTCTTGAGTACGAAGTCCCCAATCTTGAAGTATGTAAGACGAGCTTTTCGGTTGTAGTACCGCTCCATAACTTGTTTTTGTGCTGCCATCCTTATTGAAGTAGCTTCCCTCCTTTCTTCAAGTAAATCCAGGTTTACCCGCATCTCTTCTTCGTTTGAATCCTTAGTAGCTTGAATATACCTCGTACTTGGTTCTCCTATCTCAACTGGAATTAAAGCTTCAGCTCCATACAAACGACGTTTTCCCCTGTACTTGTTTTTACTGTTGTTCGATAAGCCCATAAGACCCCAGGTAACACCTCCGGCCAATTGCCCTTAGATTCTTCCAATATTTTCTTCAAGTTGTTAATAATTACTTTATTTGTTGATTCAGCTTATCCATTACCCACCTGATGGTGAGGAATTGAGTTAATCTTTTAATTTGCCAACTTTGAAAAAATTCTGTGATTTGTGCGCCTATAAATTGCGGGCCGTTATCACATACGATTTCTTTCGGTACTCAGAACCGGTATATGATGTTCCACCAGATGAAGTCTCTGACCTCTTTTTCTCGTACCTGTTTAAAAGCTCTTGCTTCTACCCACTTAGTAAAATAATCAGTGAACACTAATAAAAATTTTACCTTGCCTTTGGCTTGCGGAAGTGGATCCACAATATCCATCCCCCACTTCATAAAAGGCCATGGTGCATACCGGATGTAATAATTCAGCAGGTCGATGCATGTTGTTACCGTATATTTGATACTTATTACATTTAGCCACAAAATTTTCCGCATCTTCTTCCATCTTTGTCCAATAATAACCGGCTCCAATCATGATTTTTACTAAATATCTTCCTCCCTGTGATTTCCACAATGCCTTTCATGTATTTCTCTCATCACATACTTTGTTTGAGAATGCCCGAGGCATCTTGCTAAAGGACCACCGAACATTTTTCGATAAAGATTGCCTTTCTTTAAGCAATAGCGAGCAACTTTTTTGCATAGTGCTTGAGCCTTTTTCTTATCTTCAAGTAAAATTCCATACTGCAAAAAATTGACAATCTCATTTTGCCAATCCCAAGTTAAATTATTAAAATTTACCTCATTTTTGTATTGATCAAGTACTGAATGAAATAAATGAATCACAGAAGCATTTTCTTCGTTTGTTACTTATGCAGCAGACGCAAGATTAGCCAGGCCATCTGCCTCGGCATTTTCCTCTCTTGGTGTCTGCACGACCTTCCAAGTTTGAAATTGCCTGACTAAATCCCGTACCTTTTCTAGGTATTGCTGCATTATTGTCTCTCTGGCTGTATAAGTCCCCAGTATTTGGTTAACTACGAGCTATGAATCGCTTTTGATTACGACCTATTCTATACCAAGCTCTCGTGTCAGTTCTAAACCTGCAATCACAACCTCATATTCTACCTCATTGTTAGTATTAGGATGACATTTTATGGCTTGTCTCATGGTTTCTCCCATGGGTGGTACCAAAATAATACCTAGACCTGCCACTTTTATATTCGATGAACCATCAGTGAATAAAGTCAAAGTACTAGGATTAGACTCGTTAAACACTTGCAATTCTTTTTCTGCTTCTAATTGTATCCCTTGACTAAAATCTTCCACAAAATCTGCTAAACTTGTGACGTTATTGCAGTTCTAGGTTGATATGTAATGTCATATTCACTCAATTCTATGGCCCACTTGGCTAATCTACCTGATAACTCTTGTTTATGCAACATATAACGTAAGGGGTGGGTAGTTACTACAGTAATTGGATGATATTGAAAATAAGGTCGTAACTTTCTAAATACCATAATTAACGCAAGTGCAAGTTTTTCTAGATGAGGATATCGAGTCTCAGCATCTAATAATGATTTGCTAACATAATAAGTCAGAGACTGTATACCTTGGTCTTCTCGAACTAACACTGCACTTACCGCCACTTTTGAAACAACAATGTAGATGAGTAATTTTTCTCCATCTTTTGGTTTCGCGAGTAGCGGTGGATTTGACAAATATACTTTCAAGTGTCTAAGCGCCTGTTGACATTCTTCAGTCCATTCAAATTAATCTTGCTTTTTTAGGGATGTAAAGAACTTGAAACATTTTTCTGATGATTTGGAAAAAAAACTTCCCAAAGCAGCTATTCTTCCTGTCAATCTCTGTACTTCCTTTTTACTCGTCAATGTATCCGGAATTTCCTCAATAACTTTAATCTATGCGAGATTTACTTTAATTCCATGGTTAGAAACAAGAAATTCTAAAAACTTACCTGATGAAACTCCAAATGCATACTTCTCAGGATTTAATTTCATGTTAAATTTACAAAGAATATGAAATGTATCAGACATATGTTGAATATGAGCCCATGCTTGTTGTGATTTGACCAACATATCATCTTTATAGACTTCCATGGTTTTCCCTAGATGTTCTTGAAATATTTTTGTCACCAAACTTTGATATGTGGCCCCGGCATTCTTGAGACCAAATGGCATTACTTTGTAACAGTAAGTCCCCCTATCCGTTATAAATGAAGTTTTTTCTTCATCTATAGGAACCACTTTTATCTGATTATACCCTGAATATGCATCTAAAAAACTTAACAATTCATGCCCTGCAGTAGCATCGATTAGTTGATCTATATGCGGTAATGGAAAATAATCTTTAGGACGAGCTTTGTTTAAGTCAGTATAATCCACACAAATTCGCCACTTACCGTTATTTTCAGAACTACTACAGTATTAGCTAACCAATTTGGATATTTTACCTCGCGGGTGGACCCAATTTTTAAAAATTTTGCACCTCATCTTGAATCACCTGGTTTTTGAAAGATCCTTGCTTTCTTTTCTTTTGTTTGAGAGTCGAGTATGATGGATCTTCATTTAATTTGTGGGTCATCACTTACGGAGATACACTTGTAATATTAGAATGGTATCAAGCAAAACAATCTATGTTAATTTTTAAGAATTCATTCAACTTACCTTTCATTTCTTGACTCAGGTTGTTCCCGATGTAAACTTTCCTTTTAGGCCAAGATGCAAATAGCTCTACAGCTTCTAATTCCTCAATTGTTATTTTGATGTTTTTGTTTTCCGCTGGTTCTTGAATGGTATCAGGCCTCGAGTCTACATCTGTTCTTCCGTGCTTAGTTTAGGTTTTTGTTGCAGCGTCCTCAACTGAATTCTGTGATTGCTATTTTTCTTCACTTTTTGAACTTGAATCTGCTATGGAATTAATGCTCCTAGACTCTTATTAATCACCACGGATTTGCTGTATTCCCCATCGTGAAGGGAATTTAATAACATGATGCAAAGTCGATGGAAAAGCTTCCATCTCATGAATCCATGGTCTACCAAAAATTATGTTATAAGCCATATCCATTTCTACTACTTGAAATTCGGTGTCTTTGACAACTACTTCAGCGAATGTGGTGAGTGTTATCTCGTCTTTTGTTACGATGCTCAAGTTGTCAAAATCGAATATCGTTTGATCCTTAGGTATCAACTTATCATTATCTTGCATCTCATTTACCACTCTTAATAGAATGATATTCACGGAACTACCTGGATCAATCAAAACTCGTTTCACATTAGTATCATGTACGAGTAAAGAAATTACCAGTGCATCATTATGTGGAGTTAGCAAGCCATCTGCGTCTGCATCATCGA
Source organism: Nicotiana glauca (assembly GCA_026770625.1). Lineage (NCBI taxonomy): Eukaryota > Viridiplantae > Streptophyta > Magnoliopsida > Solanales > Solanaceae > Nicotiana > Nicotiana glauca. The sequence continues at coordinate 9,066 of MU700162.1, forward strand.
ATGTAATCTTATCTTCTTCCAAAACTTGTCGAACTCGCTTCCCGTGTGTAACCATTATTTTTCTTATCTTCTTCCAAAACTTGTCGAACTCGCTTCCCGTGTGTAACCATTATTTTTGACACCTTCCTCGTTATTGTTATTCCATTGATCTCTTCTCCTCCACTTATGACATTAACCGTCCTTTTTGGTGAAAGGGGTTTTGGAGGCTCCTGTCTGTTTTTCATATATGTGTGCTTTTCTTTTTCATTAAATAATTCAGTGAAATACCATTGCTTCAATAACTATTCTACTTCACCTTGCAGCAACCTACAATCTGCTGTTTTATGACCGTGATCATGATAAAACTTGCACCAAAAATTAGGATTTCGCATATTCGAGTTTGATCTCATTTCTTTTGACCAGCGTACCTTGTCGCCCATGCTCCTTAAAAAAACCACCAATTCGCATGTGCTTACATTAAAACTACAACCGCTGATCTTCGCCTTAGAACTTCTGCCATCACCACGTATCTCTCGTGTGATTCATTATTTCCCGAACCTTGAGGATGATCCTGACTCCCCATCTCGTGATCTATGATCGTACCTTGGGTTTTCCTATTTTGAATGTGAGTCTCTTCCTGATGGTCCCATGCAAGGTTCATACCTTTTTTTACCAGACCTTTTTTTAGTTTCAGCTCGCCTTGAACTTACCTTTTCATCCCTTCGAGATTGAACGGTGGTATCTTTTCCTATCCGCAGCTTCGTGCTGTATTTGTTGTAAACATCATTCCAAGTTGTTGTTGGAAATTCTCGTAGACTTTCTTTGAGTCGTCTCGTAGCTTCTAAACGTTCTCATTTAGATTACTAGCAAACTCCATAGCCGCCCAGTTATCAGGTACACGTGGCAACATCATTATCTCACGTTGGAATCTATCTACAAATTCTCTGAGCAGCTTCGTATCTCCTTGTTTTATTTTGAAAATATACTCCATTCTTTTTTTAACTTTCTGAGCTCCCGAGTGTGCTTTGATAAATGAATCTTCAAGCTCAGCAAAAAGATCTATAGAATTTTCGGTTAAAAGAGAGTACCATGTTAATGCTCCTTTAGTGAATGTTTATCTGAATTTTTTGACCAATACTGATTCAATTTCTTGTTTGGTCAAGTCGTTGCCGTTTACACAGGTTGTGAATGCCGTTACCTGATCTCGCGGATCAGTTGTTCCATCATATTTTAGAATATCGGGCATATTAAATTTCTTCGGATTGGTAGAGGAGCAGCACTTGGCTTTCAAGATTGTTGTGAGTATTTGTCCATATCTATTCCCTTGATTACAGGTGGCACTCCAGGTGTTTTCTCTATGCGGTCCCTCTGCTCCTTAAGCTATTTCTGCAAAGTTAATACTAAATTTTATAAATTTGAATTAATTATGTTACTAGGTTCTCCATCACGAGATTCGCTGGGAGTTCTGCCACTGCCTGAAATAATGAGTCCGAAGCAAGGATTTTCCAGGGTGTTGTTGTTTGGAGTTGGTGTTCGCGGTGCAATCGATAACTGGATTGTAAAAGCTTGAAGTTCCCCTCTCGTGATTGTCTCTGAGAATGTTGTGGCGAAGGAGGTAGAGTCCTGTCACCTTGTTCGTTCAGCTGATGTTGTGGATCATCTTGGAGTGGTCAATTATGTTGGTTATTGTCGTTGACATTTGACATGATTGGTTTGACAAAAAGGTTTAATTTGGAAAGTAATATATTATCAGAGTCCCGGTAACATAACCAAATTATTTAACCAAAAAATAGGAATTTAGGTCAAATCTTGCTATTAGAAGAACTCGGGTTACTGCTAATCAAATAAAAATAAGAATGATTGATGTAAACGATAGTAGGATAGAAAGCAAAGTAATCAATGTATTTCAATAGTATTTTGTGTCCTTACTAATGTTTATTCCTAACCTTTTATAGCTATTTCTAAGTAATACGTTTCCTTTCTCCCATAATGGAGTCATTATGGACAATTAATGACATTTATTAAAACTTTATATTTGGGCAATCATAACTGTTCAGTACAGATTCCACAACGTTTTCCGTAATTAATGCTCATTAACTACTGATAATACATACCTACACTTTTTTCTAACTAGGTTCATTTCTCCAGTACTTCTTCCAATTACCAAGAGGTTCGAGCACCCATTCCTTCTGGTTTTCTTGGATCTTTGTCCATGTCTGTAAAAGCTCGTATCTCTTCAACCAAACTCGCCGGCTGTCATTCTTCTATTGACCCACGTGTCATGACATATCACCACATAATTAATTTAATATTCTAACTTAATTTTTCCCAATATAGTGGGTTAGGGAATCATAACAAGATCGCACGGTAAATTTGCCATTGAAGGTGATTCCCCATACTAGTCGGTCATGATCAATTGAGTATTGGGTTAGGTAGAATTGTTGTATGGAGTTCATGATAGATGATGGAAGTTGTAGAGATAGCTCAAAATGGGAGAAATTCAAAAATAGCCAGATTTACCACTGGTCGTTGAAAAATAGTCAAGTTTCAAAAGTCATCGAAATTTACCCACTTTAAATCTGAGCGAAAACACTGTTCAAAATCCG
>MU700166.1:1661-15644 GCA_026770625.1 Nicotiana glauca
AGAAGAAGAAAACTGTTGCATTCAAAGCTACTACTGAAGCTGCTGAGAATGAAATTGATGATCCTGAAGTTCTACAAGAGGAAATCGCTATGATGTCTAGAAATATGGATGGATTAATGAGAAGATATAGAAATACAAAGAAAGGAAGATTTCCACCAAGAAGATCTATATAATACAATGAACAAGATGAGAACGATGGAAAATGCTATGAATGTGGAAAGTTTGGGCACATTCAAGCGGAGTGTCCAGAACTAAAGAGAAAGATCTCTAGAGGATTCAATAAGAACAGATCATTTGGAAGCTGAAGTGATGAGGATGACTCAGACCATGAAGAGATAGCGATCAACAAAACTTCATGGTGCTGGACAGATGAAGACGATTCAGATAATGAAAACTGTTTTATAGCAAAAGGAGAAACTAGCGAGGTAAGATCTTATGACTGTGAAAGATGCAATGAATTACAAGACATACTTGATTCCGCCCTAAAAGAGTCTCAAAAGATGATGAATGAACTTAAGAGACTCACCAGGGAAGTCAAAGACTGGAAACTCAAACATGAAGTATGTGAAATTGAAAAAGACGTACTTCAAGAAGAGTTTGAGGAATTGCAAATGCAGTTTAACAGCTTGCGCAAATCCACCAGTCACAGCTCTGTTAGGTCAAACCAGACGACTTACAAGTCGACTGGAAAAGAACCAATCAGAACTAGATCGACTAGTCGGTCGAACCAGTCGACTTATAAGTCAACTGGAAAGGAATCAGCAAATCTTATGACTGCTAATTCCAACTCCTGTGAAAGACCTGAAAACAGGTCTGAGGTTAAATGTCATTATTGTAACAGAAGTGGGCATAAATATTCTGGTTGTCACTTTCGTAAATCTCATATGTCCGAATGGGTTTGGAAACCTAAGAACTCCGAATCCAGTAACACTAACTCACCAGGACCCAAGCAAGCTTGGGTACCTAAAAGAAAGTAATATTTCTGTATTGCAGAAACACCACAAAGTAAAGCACAAAGGAAAATAGTATCTAGATAGTGCGTGTTCCAGTCACATGACAGGTGACAAAATCCTGTTTAAGGAAGTTACAAAGATTGATGGAGGAAGCGTCAAATTTGGAGAAGATTCAAGAGGCAAAATAGTTGGCACTGGAACTATTCCTTTCAACAACAGTTGTGACATTACTGAAGTATATCTGGTTGATGGATTAAACTATAATCTCCTCAGCATAAGTCAACTCTGTGACTCAGGATATGAGGTAAAATTTAAGAGAACTAGATGTGCCATCGAAGACGAATCAGGTAAAATAATTCTTCCTGGAAAAAGGTATGAAAATGTTTATATACTTGATGGTTTCGAAAATATAAATGATCATATCTGCCTAACCTCTATGTCTGATGATCCCTGGCTATGGCATAGAAGACTAGGTCATGCTAGCATGCATCTAATTGAGAAATTATCCAAATATGATCTAGTCATTGGGTTACCTAAATTGAATTTTTCTAGGACTCACATTTGTGATGCATGTCATATGGGTAAGCAAACTAGAAAATCTTTCAAAAACAAAGACATAATGTCCACCTCAAAACCATTGCAATTACTTCATATGGACTTATTTGGACCTGCTAGAATTGCTAGCATAGGAGGTAAGAAATATGCTTTTGTTATTGTTGATGACTTTTCACATTTCACTTGGGTAATTTTCCTGTCTCACAAAGATGCCTTAAGAAACTTTGAAGTTTTCTGCAAAAGGATTGAAAGAAAAAAAGGTTATCCAATCTCCATAATCCAAAGTGATCATGGGGGCGAGTTTGAAATCAAGGCATTTGAAGATTTCTGTAATGATCAAGGATACACTCACAATTTCTCTGCTCCTCGCTCACCTCAACAAAACGGAGTTATGGAAAGAAAAAATAGAACTCTTTAAGACATGGCAAGAACCATGCTGTTAGAACATTCTCTGCCAAATCATTTCTGGCCTGAAGGTGTGAGTACTGCATGCCACATTCTCAATCGGTGTCTCATAAGGCCCATTCTGAAAAAGACTCTGTATGAACTCTGGAAAAGTAAGCATCCTAACATCAGTTACTTTCATCCATTTGTAAGCAAGTGTTTTATTCATAACAGTGGTAAGGACAATCTTGGAAAATTTGATCCAAGAAGTGACGAAGGTAGTTTTCTTGGTTATTCTTTAAATAGCAGATCATTTAGAGTTTTTAATAAACGTACTTTGTGCGTTTAAGATCGATAAAGGCATTAATGCAGGTGACGAAGATCAAACTCAAGAAGTTCAGGACAAAGGAAAATCACAGGAGTCAACTAGTCTCACAGATGTAGTCGAGTCGACTGAATAAGTTAGCAACAACTCTCCAGAACGTGTGGAGTCGACTACTAGTACTGTTCGACTAAATGAGTGGAGAAATGAAACTGAATATCCACAGAAATATATCATAGGGGATCCAAACGAAGGAATAAAGACTACGGTTGCCCTTAAAAAGAAAGCAAATATTGCTCTGATCTCTCAAATAGAGCCAAAAAGGTAGAGGAAGCTTTGAAGGACTCAAGCTGGGTGAAAGCCATGTTAGAGGAATTAGATAAATTTAGAAAGAATCAAGTATGGAAGCTGATACCCCGACCTGAAAATGTTTCCGTCATCGGAACAAAATGGGTGTTCAGGAACAAATTAAATGAAGAAAGACAAGTCATAAGGAACAAAGCTAGATTAGTTGCTCAAGGCTATTCACAACAAGAAGGAGTCGACTACGATGAAACTTTTGCTCCAGTAGCTCGATTAGAGTCTATACGAATCCTGTTAGCGTATGCATTATTTAAAGGATTCAGATTGTTTCAAATGGATGTCAAAAGCGCCTTTCTAAATGGATTCATCGAAGAGGAAGTTTTTATGAAACAGCCTCCAGGCTTTGAAGACTCAAAATTTCCTTATCATGTGTACAAGCTTACTAAGGCCCTATACGGACTAAAACAGTCTCCACGTGCTTGGTATGACAGGTTAAGTACCTTCCTTGTTGATCATGGGTTCACCAGAGGTAAAATTGATACTACTCTATTCATTAAACAATCAACAGAAGGTAATCTCATCATTCAAATTTATGTTGATGATATTATTTTTGGTAGTGCTAACTCTCTTATGTGCCAGGAATTTGTAAACCTTATGCAAAGTGAATTCGAAATGAGCATGATGGGTGAACTCACATTTTTCTTTGGGCTTCAAATTTATCAATCTGAAGAGGGAACTTTCATCTCTCAAACTAAATATACCAAGGTGCTGATCCAAAAATTTGGTATGAGCAATGCAAAATCAATTGGGACTCCTATGAGTCCGGCTACAAATTTGGATAAGGATGAACAGGGTACTCCAGTTGATCAAATACAGAGGAATGATTGGATCTCTACTATATATGACCGCTAGTTGACCAGATATTATGTTCAGCATTTGTAAATGTGCCAGGTTTCAGTCGGCTCCCAAGGAGTCACATCTAACTGTTGTAAAAAGAATTATTCGATATCTTATTGGCACAATATCTCATGGATTGTGGTATCCTCGCTCTAACTCATTTAAATTAGAAGGTTTCTCAGATGCAGATTTAGCAGGTGATAAAGAAGACAGGAAAAACACGAGTGGCACTTGTCAATTACTAGGAAAGGCCTTAATATCCTGGAACAGTAAAAAGCAAGCATCAGTCGCCTTGTTGACTACTGAAGCTGAGTACTTAGCCGTTGGTCAATGTTGTGCACAACTGCTGTGGATATCCCATCAATTGGGTGACTATGAACTCTCTTTTAACCTATACAAATGTTTTGTGATAATTCTAGTGCAATTTTTCTTTCTAAAAATCCTGTGCATCACTCTAGAGCAAAGCATATAGACATTAAACATCATTTTATTAGAGATCATGTTCTTAAAGGTGACATAGAATTAGCCTTTGTTGGCACCTCTGCCCAATTAGCTGATATTTTTACTAAACCATTGTTGGAAGATAGATTCTGTTCTTTGAGAAAATTACTTGGCATTATTTGTTTTTCAAAAAATTATTAGAACCAAATTGTTACTTTTCAAAAAACTTGTCATAATTGCTTTTTTCAGTGCATTAATTATGCCGTCAGTCTTTTCCCTCTCTTTTATTCTGTTTTTCATCAGTTTGCAGCCGAAGTTCGAAAGCCAATCATTACATCGCTTCATCTGACACCCTTTCCTTCTCTGTACTCAACCGTCAAATCTCCTCTCTTTAAGTTAGTCCTTTTCCGTCTCTTTCATCTCCACCATCTCCCTCAACCTCTACCAACTACCTCTTTAATCTATACCAACCCTCTCTTCTTGTATGGCAAAATCTTCCAAAAACCCCTCTGCTTCCACTAGGAAAAGTACTCGCTCAAAAACAAAACCCTCTTCCGTGCCTCCTGAACAAGTAGACTTAGGCTCTGATCGTTCTGAGGGTTGTGCCTCTTCTCAAGGAGGGTACTCTGAACATTCCTAACTTTTAGGTGACAAGGCCTCTAGAAAGCATCCCATGGAGGATCCTCCTGCTTCTACTCCAAAGAAATCAAAGTTTGATTTCTCTGCCTCTATCGAATCCGACCTAAATTTCTGGGACACCCCAAATCGGGATTTTTCTTTTAAGGACAAGCCCATTGCCCATGGTATAGTGGTAGATCTCGATCTTATGGAGTCTCTCAATTGTAAGGTAAAGGACCTTTTCGTGTATCAAGGGTGGGAAAAAGTTCTCTCTATTTCTCCGCCTAAAGTGTATGAACCCCTCGTCCGTATGTTTTATGCTAATCTTCGCTCTAGTAAACCTGATAGGCTTGAAACTCTTGTTCTTGGTAAACGCATTGTTCTTGATTGTGGTTTGTTCGACTCTCTTTTTCTCTGTTGTTGCTCTGGTTTCCCGACTGTCTTTAAGAATGTCTGGCCTGAGGATTTTGAAATCACCTTTGATCAGGCTAAACAGTGTATTGCAGAAAATCCCTCTGAAACCCTTCCCAATCAATTAGGGCCCAGTTATGTTAGCTTTGAAACTAGGGTTCTTGCTCACATTGTTGCAACCACTCTCCTTCCCCAAACTGGTTCCTTCTCAACCCTCTCTCAACGGGACACCTTCTTTATCTACTGTCTTATCTCCAACCTCAAAATCAAGTTGTCCTCCTGGGTCATAAATTTTATGATTAAGAGTGCTAAAGATCCAACCAGTCTTCCTTACGGTATGGCCATCACCCGTATTCTGGAAGCTCATCAAATTCTGCTTTCAGACTACCCCTCTGTTCCTGTGTACAAGTGCTACAACTCTTGAGCCTTCTCTAGTATGGGGTATGTGAGTATCAAGGGTGTCTGGGTCAATAAGGGTGATAGTGATGTAAAGCCAACCCCTGTGGAAACCAAGCCTTCGTCTGCTGTTCTTCCCTCTCCCATTCCTACAGACCTAAATGAAAAGTTTAGCTCCATTGACTCTCAACTCTTATACATCAAGACTCTTTTGTCCGCCACAGAGTCGACTGTGGATGCTATTCATGCTATTTCTAAGGAAACAGGGTCAGATGTGTCCAAAATCAGGGTGGCTGTGCAAAGGGTAAGGGAGAATGCGGTTAAAGCCTTCAAGGAGGTGCATGATAGGCTGGATGGAATGAGCGTTGCTGCCAACACCATCTTTGAATAGTTGAAGGAGGCAATCTGCAACACTCTTACCTACTTTCTGTGTCGATGAGATGGATGTGGTCTACAGATAATTTTTCCTTTGTTTTAAACTTGTTTTGGCTGTGGTTGGGCTATGCCCGTGGATGTTTTTCTTTTCTCTTTTGCGTATGTGGATATTATTTTTTCTACTCCCTCTTTGTTGATGTCAAAAAGGGGGAGAATATATATCTTCTGGACTATTAACACTCTATGTGCAGGTTCAAGTCGATTATGCATATACTCTCTATTCGTTATACAGGTTAAGTCGACTATGCTACATGCATAGATAGTATCTCTTATTCTTTGAACCTGTTAAGTCAACTATGATGCACATGCATAGACAATAATATACAGGTACAAGTAGACTGCACACATTGAGGGGGAGATCAAGTTCAGTTGACTACACATATTGAGGGGGAACCAAGTCGGCCAGTCCCAAACAGGGAAGTCAACTGTTGTTTATCCCTTTACATATATGTATATTCTTTGCCATCATAAAAAGGGGGAGATTGTTAGAATATATTTATATGATGCAAATTAATATGCATGTGCAGGAGTTCAAAGAAGCAAAAAGGAACTATTGGAATTGCTATGTCGAACAAGGAAGGATATCGTTCACAAAGGAAGCTGCCCTAAATACTCACGATGAATAAGGAAAGAACCAACTCTATATCAGCAAAACAGGATTAACTCCATAATTCTGGGAAATCAAATCTGCCGTAATAGAATAAAGATTCAACGCAATCCATGATTGACGAGTCAGACAAAAAATCACTAAAGACCAATCAAAGCTAGCGGATCCGAACAGCAGTCAAGATCGGAAGGTCCAAAAATCAAGGAAGAATTCTGTCAAACCCGTCATTTGCCAAAGGAAAAGATCTGAAGAGAAGCAACGACTAGTACTTTATTCTTGGAAAGAATCAACTCTTTCCAAGGATCAAAACCCTTGGGTTGACAAGACTTCACCTTTCATCCTTGTATAAATTCATAGTACAACTCCATCCTTAGTATACTTTGATCGAACCAAAATAACTCTCTTCAATTTACTGCAAACAAGCATAGTAGCCTATATAGATCTGCTGCGTAAGAAGTCAGGGATAGAAAGAGAGCACACAACTGGTGAGGCATTGTATCAAACAAGTGCTAGAAAACTGAGCGACAAATATCAAATTTGTACTCGAAAGAAAAATCATTTGCTTGAAGAGAAATCCCTTGCAACCCAAGGGGACTTGATTGGGATTCACATTGAATCCGAACCAGTATAAAATTCCTGGTGTCTTTAATTTCTGCATTTACTTTCTGCATATTACTTCGAATTTCTCTATCTGCAAGATTGCCATATTCAGTCTACTACTAAAGTTTTAAGTCAACTTATTATGATTAATTTTAATTATATACAATTCACCCCCCTCTTGTACTTTCAGGAGTTTGTATTATTCAAGGACTCAACTTCGATGGAAGATCAACAATTGAGTATCAATCAAACTCTGATTACTAACTCTTTAAATAACAGTGATTGTTCTCTTTTACAGGTATTGCACAAACTTAGAAGTTAAAACTAAATTGAGAGCAAAAGAGCGAGGCAATTTTGCAAGCAATATATGTGAGATTCAAGTGTACATTCCTGAAGCTATTTGGACAAGATAGAAAAACTAATTCCATTGTGTTTATTCTTATTGTGGTTCAATTGTAGTAGGTGTTTTAAAGTTGTACCTTTCCAGCTTTTGTAGAAGCAATTATAATAGGTACTTTGAGTATTCAAGTTATAGGCTAACTTGAAAGTGTCCCAACAGTTGAGGTTATGTGCCACACTGGGATTAGAGTTTAATCCTTAGGTTTACAAGAGTTTTGTAAATGCTATTTTGGCTCAGTGATTTTAGTGGAAGTTTGGGAAAATCCTACTGAGTAGTAGTTTTGCCTTTTGAGCCAGGTGTTTTCCATGTAAAAATCTCCGTGTTCTTTATTTTATGCACTCTTAATTCCGTAAATAGTAGTTGTATGTACACCTAGAAGAACCAGGTTCTTCTAGAGCGAAAATTAGGTACCACACAAATCACCCTCCCCCCCTCTTGTGTGGTATTAACATTTAGAACATCAATTGGTATCAAAGAAGGTTATCCTTGAAGAGGCTAGCACCTTAGGAGAAGATCAATATGACTGCACCACCTGGGAACTGGGAAGGGCAATCCACTGCTAGGCCTCCACTTTTCAATGGTTAGTACTGTTCTTGGTGGAAGAACAGGATGAAAGATCACATCATAGGGGAAGACTATGAACTTTGGGACATAGTCACTGATGGTCCACTAGCAACCACAAAGAAGAATACTGAAGGAGTTGATGTGCCAAACACAAGGGCTGACTGTACTGCTGAAGACCTGAGGAAGTGGGAAAAAAATGCTAAGGCCAAGAAATAGCTTGTGTGTAGACTAGGACCAGATGAGTATAGTAGGATCCAAAGCGGTACAACTGCTAAGGAGATATGGGACACTCTGCAAGTGGCCCATGAAGGAACACCTCAAGTGAAAATATCAAGAGGAACACTTCTGTATTCTCAATATGAGAATTTTACTATGAAGGAGGAAGAAACTATCTAGGAGATGTATACTAGATTCACTACACTAACAAATGAACTTGAGTTTCTTGGAAGGGTTATTCTTGAGGTTGAGAAAATTCTAGCAAGGTTTCTGCCAGTCACATGGGAAAGAAAAATCACTGCTATTCAGGAATCCAAGAATATTGCTACTCTCAGACTGGATGAACTGATTGGAAATTTGACTGCTTATGAAATGAGAAGGCAAACCATGAATATGGATACCCCCAAGGAGGAGAGAAGCTTAGCTCTCAGAATTGCTGAAGGTTTAGATCTGGAAGATGATGAGGTGGCTACGATTACTAAGGATTTCAAAAAGTACCTGATGAGAGGAAAGGGTTCTTCAAAAGGTACAACCTTCAACAAAATAAGAGCTCCTGAGAAACAGACCAATGAGGGTTACTACAAGTATGGTAAGACTGATTACATGATCAAGAACTGCCCTCAATGGGAAATTGAGTGGAAGAAAAAAAGAGCTGAACGAAGGAACAAGTTCAACCTAAAATAAACAAAGGTTCAACCAAGGCTACGGTTGCTGCTTGGGGAGAAACCTCAGATGAAGACTCAGAAGGTGAAGCTGAAGAAGAGCTAACACCGATGGCCATCGGAGAATAAGATGATGAACAAGAGGTAAGTATTCTTCATCTCAAAGACAAGATTAAATTCTTGTCTAAAGAAAGGTTGGCTGAGCTATTACTAAACTTCATTGATGAGTCTGAGATAATTAATAATGAGAAGGAAGTTCTGTCTAAGGAATGTGTGATCTTAAAAGCAAAATGCAAAAGTCTAGAGTCTAGGAAAAATGAGAGTGATAACAAAAATGCTGAGTTGAATAACCAATTTCTTGAACTTGACAACAATGTCCTAGAACTTAGGTCTAAAAACTTAAAACTAAAATTAGGAACAGGAAAGAAGAAAGCTGATCATACATATCTCACTCTAGAAGAAAATTTGGGAAAAATGAAAGATGAATTGTATAAGAAAGATGAATTCATCAAAGTCTTAAAGGAAGATCTAGGAAAGGTTGAAACATGAACTAGACAGAACTTGCAAGTGGAACAAGGCTTCTGATGCACTCTCCTGGCTGCAAGAGCAAGCAACAAAAGAGGACTTGGCTATGGGACTCAAGCTCCAAAATGGGATCCTAAAAGCAACTAACTCACACTTCCTAAAAATAAAATCTGTACACACTGTGGTAAGACTGGCCATCACAAATATGAATGTAATGCAAAAGAAAAGGCCAGTCAAAAGAACAAAGTTTTTGTTCAAGAAAAAAGTAAGCTGCCTGGATGGGCAAGAAGGAATTTGATTCACTCTTTTGCTCATAGAAAGGGACCCAAACTAGTTTGGGTTCCTAAGACTAACCCCTGATTTCCTTTTGCAGGTCCAAGTGAAAGGGAGGAGCCAAATATGGTATATGGATAGTGGCTACTCAAAACATATAACTGGGGACAAGGACCAATTCCTTTCACTTGAGGACTTAAAAGGAGGTAATGTCTTCTTTGGTAATGGAAAGAAAGGTGAGATCATTGGGGTTGGAAAGGTAGGCAAAACAGATTCTCATTCCATAGAGAATGTCTACCTGATAGATGACTTGAGATATAGCCTAATAAGTGTGTCACAATTGTGTGACAAAGGTAACCTTGTGGCTTTTACCTCCACCAAATGCTTTGTGATTAACCTTACCACTGACAAGATTGTTTTGCAGGGAAAAAGAGTTAACAATATTTACATTGTAGATTTGTCCACTCTTTCAGAAAATGAACTGACTTGTTTAAGTGTATTGGTTAATGATCCCCTCCTTTGGGACAAAAGACTTGGTCATGCAAGTATAAATTAGCTTAACAAATTAGTCTCTAAATAATTGGTGATAGGGTTACCTAATATCAAGTTCAAGGAAGACAAAATTTGTGAGGCATGTGCAAGGGGGAAGCAAGTAAGGTCATCCTTCAAAATCAAGAAAATGGTAAGTACAACCAAGTCGTTGGAACTGGTCCATATGGATCTATGTGGTCCGATGAGAACCATGAGTAGAGGTGGAAAGAAATATGTAATGGTGCTAGTTGATGATTATTCTAGATTTACCTGGGTTCTATTTCTAACCTCCAAAGATGAAGAATTTGACATATTTTCTGCATTTGTTAGAAAAACTCAGAAACAATTAGGAAATCAACTCGCCTCCATTAGGTCTGATCATGGAACTGAATTTGAAAATTCCAAGTTTGCTGAGTTCTGTGATGAAAATGGTATAGATCATAATTTCTCCGCCACTAGGACCCCTCAACAAAATGAAGTAGTTGAAAGAAAGAATAGAACTCTTTAGGATATGGCTAAAACCATGCTACTTTCTAGTAAATTGCCTCACAGCTTCTGAGCAGAGGCTGTAAAGACTCAGGAGGAGGAAGAAAACACAACAAAAGGAACAGGGTAAAGGATAAAGGAAAGAGATGATTCCTAACAAGAAAACCACAAAGTAGAAACCTATCGGATGTGGATACCAACTCTACTGACCATGACATGCACTTGCAACCTATTCTTTTAAGCAAATCTGATGTTCAGCTGTTGTCATACCTTTTTGCCGTGAAACTGGGCTTCGATGCTCTGCCTATCCAATTTGAATCACAATCCTTATTCGACTTTTAGTGCCTGAAGTGTTTTCACCATCAAACCTCTCTCATTTTGGTCTTTCTCTCATCTCACCGTCGTCTTATGGTGCCCGTGAAGGTTTTCACCAATAAGACTCTCTCATTTTTTATTTCTCTCAGCTTTCATTGCTTTGTGGTATCTGTGAGGGTTCTCATCAACAAGACCCTCTCATTCTTCATTTCCCTTGTTTGGGCTAGAGTGTTTCCCCTAATATGATTCACCTCTACTCGCTTGACTTGGCATCTCTCGAAGACTGATCGGAAGGTCTTTCTTTGGACCGTAATGTGGGCTTTTGGATAGGGTTAGAAAGAAAGGGTATCAAAGGCTCAAAACAATTCAACATGGGTTCAAAATTACAACTTTCGGAATCAGATTTCTTATAACAACCACAACTTTTGCCCCAGTTTCTTTCTTGGGGACTTTTGGATTTTTATTTTGGTGTGACTAAACCTCAGAGAGAGGCTTCCTAAGTATCCTTTCGGAACCAAGTCAAACGTAGTTCAGGTCATAGAGATTACTTTGTTGTTGTGATTTTTCCTTTCTTTTCTTCCATTTTCTCTTCTTTTCTTTTCTTTCTTGATTTTCTTTTTTTGTTGTTTTGTTTTTCTTCTTTTTCTTTCTCTTCTTTTTCTTCTCTTTTATCTCTTTTTTTCTTTTTCTCTTTTTTCTTTACTTATCTTTTACGCTTGTGTTTCTGATCTTTCCAAAAGAGGGGTATGAAATAAAATAAATAAGGCTCAAAGGGGGTAACAAAGGATAAAGTGTTTAGATAGCAGACCAAAATGCCTTCATCATTCCAATCTTCAAAACATGCCAAGTACAAATAATACAGCTAAACAAACCACATAAAACATTTGCAACATCTTTTGATTGTACCAGACTCGGTAACCATATCCACATATCCGCCTTCTACATCTGTTGAATACAAAGCACCATTGGACAACACTCTCACTTTCCTTACCACGAACGACCCCTAACAATTCGGGCAAACTTGACTTTAGCTTCGACCTGATGCAGCATGATGCACTCCAATAGAGTTTCTCTGTGTTTTATCTACCTCAGTTTCACATGGTTCGGGCTTCAAATGATCTCATAGTGTTCAAATCCGTTCTTATTTCCCTCAATTGTCCCTATATCTTCAACATTGTTTCATTGCTTCATGGCCAAACTAACTTTTAAAACCAGGCTGAGAATTATGCGTGCATGTCATGTCACTAGAACTAGCATGAAAAAGAATTGTAAAGAGGAGAAAAGAACTAAATAAAAATGACTAAAAATGACAGAAAATAGAGAATTGTATTAGATAGACGGTGAAAGGGTTTAAACAACAAAACAAGCTACATAAACCGGGGTACAATCCTAAAACAAACCTAGATTTCACTGAATGAGATACTACGACTAAAGGAACTAGACATAATGAAAGGATAGAAGGGTTTGAATCATAAGACAATATCCGGATTACACCCTAAAATAACCCCAACAGGAGAAATGACAACAACATGAACCACCAAAACTCCTCCCTGGATAACCAAGAAAAGAGCGTCTTTCCAATCCTCAAACTCAACACCTTAGCCACTAACTTTTGCATGAACCTCACAAGTCTTCATCACATTGTTCTTAACAAGTTGTTTTTGGGTTCCCTTTGCCAGCTCGTTCTTAAGATCAAACTCTGATAGCGCTGAAAGCTTAGCGGCATGTGGGCCTCCGAAGCTCCCAGAAAAATTCTCACATTCCTTTTCCAAATAAGTCATACCCACCCCGTGCGTCTCATTATGCACAAGCGATGAATTTTGGCTGGTGCCTACTGCATCTGGATTTTGCGCGACAATGACGCCTGCATTAATAAGCTTATGAATCGCATTCTTTAGATTCCAACACTTCTCTATGTCATGTCCCGGGGCATTTGAGCAATATGCGCACCTTTGGGAAAATTCAAACTTCCTTGGAAGAGGGTTTGGTATTTTTATCTGGATAGGCTTCAACATGCCCAAACTTTTTAGCCTCTGGAATGTATCAGCGTATGATTCTTCCAATGGAGTGTAGGCTTTCTTCTTTCACAACCTCTCATACCTACATGCTTGACTGGGCTGGAAACCCGATCCAGGGGGTTTTTGGCAGGCTCGTGGGGGTAGATAAGCATTTTGTGGAGTCGGGTACTGGAAAAGTGGTGTATGACTCTAGGAGTCCTGTAGAGAGAAGTAACATTGGAAGGGTCACTTGGTGTACAAGGATGTCCACGGGGACGATGTCGGGGCGGAGAGTGTTGATCAGGAAAACTCATCGGATCATCTTTTCTGCTTCCCCCTCCCCCACCCAAGATTGCTAGGATATTCGAAATGTCTTTCGACCAACTCATGATCTTGCCTGACTTGATTCCCTCTTCTACTAACTCCCCCATTCTTAACACCTCATCGAAAGGTCTACCCACAACCGGGATCAAATGATTAAAGTAGGTGGGACCCTGAGCCTGTAGAAAAATCTCAACCATTTCTTCTTCACCAATCGGGGTACTGACTCGAGCAGCTTGCTCCCTCCATATGAGCCTAAACTCCCTAAAGCTTTCCTCCGGCTTCTTTTCCATCTTAGATAGCGAGGAACGGTCTGGGGTAACACTTGATTTGCATTGAAAGTATCAGACAAAGTCTTGAGCCATGTCACCCAATGTAGGCAACTTATCAACATTTTGACGACCATGCCAGTCCAAAGCTGCCCCAATTAGGCTCTCACTGAAATATGCCATCATCAAGTCATCTTTCTCTCCCACGCTTCTCACTTCATTGCAATAAAACTTCAGGTGGGATACCGGATCCCCAGACCCATCATACAAGCTGAATTTTGGTACTTTAAACCTCATGGGTAGGCGAATGTCAGGAGACACGGATCTTTGTAATCCACGCTACCCTGATCCCGTATTCCTTGCTTGTCCCTTAAGGATTGTTCTATGCTTTTCAGCTTCCTGGGTACCCCCTCTAACCTTCTCTTCCTGTGAATTTTCCATTTTCAACATGAGGCTCATCCCGTGGGCCTTGCTTGTGCAAGTTGGGAACCTTATGAGCAAC
>MU700170.1:9203-43890 GCA_026770625.1 Nicotiana glauca
AGTCAACAACTTAAGTAAGAAACAGGGCAATAACAATAATTAACAAAAGCAGGAAAATCAGCAGTTGCACGGCATCAACCTTCGTGCTTTTACTCTCATTCGCACCAAAGCAACCAAATAAAATGCACGGTATCACCCTTCGTGCTTTCTCTCACATAAATCTCATTTCATGGCACGGAATGATCCTTCGTGCAATTATCATCAAATCAGAGCACGGAATGTCCCTTCGTGCATAAATAATCAAAACATGGCACGGAATGACCCTTCATGCAAATATAATCAAAACATGGCACGGAATGACCCTTCGTGCAAATATAATCAAACATGGCACGGGATGACCCTTCGTGCAAATATAATCAAAACATGGCACGGAATGACCCTTCATGAAAATATAATCAAAACATGGCACTGAATGACCCTTCGCGCAAATATAATCAAACATGGTACGGAATGACCCTTCGTGCATTATCACTCTTCCTCACCCAAACAGCAATCACAACCAAACAGGCGAAGGAATAAGCAAATAATAAGAAATGCCCCGGCAAGAGAAAACACAATTAAAACAGCTAAATCCCGGCAAGGGAGCAACAATAACAACTTTCACATCCCGGCAAGAGAGATAATCAATATACTCAAACCATCCCGGCAAGGGATTAATCATATCTCTTTCCATTTCTTTCATTTCTTACTCAATAGTATTTTATCGTTCGAGCCAACGCTCCAAGAAATTCACAATTCATAATTAATCCTCATACTCTTCACATTATGTAGAATTCATCAATTAGTATGGAAGAGTCCCAAAAATATCAGAATAAGTACAAACAAGGACCCACGGTCATGCTAGACACCGGTGTATAGATACTCGTCACCATGCCTATACATTGTACTCGATCATTTAGCAATTAGCAATTAATAACACTCTAATGTTATTCCCTCAAGTAAAAGTTAGATCAAACACTTACCTCGAATGCTCCAAACTCAACTCAAGCCTCTAGTATAGCTTTACCCTTCGAATTCACCACAAAACCGCTCGAATCTAATCACAAATTACTTGAATGTATCAACAAATGCTAATTGAATCAATTTGAATGTATAAAAATGAATTTCCCAAAGTTTTACTCAAAAATTCCCAAAACGCCCCCGGCTCACGTGGTCAAAACCCGAGGTTCGAACCAAAACCCGGTTACCCATTCCCCCACGAGTTCATATCTATGATTTGTTTTGAAATCGGACCTCAAATTGAGGTCCAAATCCCCAATTTTAAGAAAACCTAGGTTCTACCCAAAATCCCCATTTTCACCTACGGAAATCCTTGATTTTAAGATAAAAACATGTTTAATGATGTTAGAGATTGAAGAAATTAAGTAAAAGTTGAATTACAAATGATTTGGAAGAAGGTTTGTGCTTGAAAAATTGCCTATGGAGTTTGTGTTTTGAAAGAATGAAGAAATGAGGTGAAAATTCGTCTAAGTATGAAAAATGCAGGCCTCAGTTATGGGAATTGTGAAACTGGGTTCGGAATTGCGAACCCCGACCCTGCCATGTTGGGAATTGCGAAGAATAGTTCGCATTTGCGAACAATGAGCCTCCGAGCAGACTTCGCATTTGCGAAGAAAAACGTCGCATTTGCGACTGGGCGGCCCTCGCATTTGCGAACAAATTATCGCATTTGCGACCCAAGTAGAGATTTCCCCTTTTCGCATTTGCGATGGAGGATCCGCAATTGCGAGTCTCGCATTTGCAAGAAATCTTTCGCAAATGCAAAAATACCAGACCAGACCTGCAACTCTTTTTTTTCCAAAGTTCAAAAATGCAACCCGCAGCCTATTCAAATCTCACCCCGAGCCCTCGGGGCTCTAAAACAAACATGCACACAACCTCAAAAATATCCTACAGACTTACTCGTGCGATCAAATCACCAAAATAACATCAAAATCAATAAATTAAGCCTCAAAATCATCATTTTCATTTCAAACTTCTTAAACTTTCAAGTTTGGAACTTATAGTCCGAAACACATCAAATGACGTCCGATTTAACCCAAACTTTACAGATAGTGATTAAATAATATATAAAACTTGTATCGGGCATAGGAACAAAAATACGAGCCTGATACCATAGTCTTTTGATCAATTTTTATTTCTAATTTCCTTAATTAATTTCAGAAAATAATTTCACAGAAAAATTCATTTCTCGGGCTTGGGACGTCGGAATTCGATTTCGGGCACACGCCCAAGTCCCATATTTTTCTAAGGACCCTCTGGGACCGTCAAATCACGGGTCCGGATCCGTTTACCCAAAATGTTGACCAAAGTCAATATTATGCATATTAATATCAAAATTCACCATTTTCACACATAACTCATATAAAAGCTTTCCGGCTATGCGCTTGGACTACGTACGCAAATCGAGGCAAGTAAAAATGAGGTTTTCAAGGCCTCAGAAGTGCAGAATGAAAGAGAAAAATGGTGATGACCCTTTGGGTTGTCACAAACAGCTGCAATGATATATGATACCTACAGCAAAGAGCCATTCATACTCCAACTCTTGATATGGTGGAATCAATCAACGAATATATGATTTCACTTAATCAAAGTTCTGAGAAATCATATTTGAGTTCCGATACAATTTGCAGCTCTGACAATACTTATTCAGCACTAGAACATGTACACACTCCTGAATTCTTAAATACAATTAAATGTTCTGGAGTTCCAAATCATGCTCTTACTCTAAAGGTTGGTATTCCTATAATGTTATTAAGAAATATTGATCAGTCAGCAGGATTATGTAATGGAACAAGGTTGATCATAACTAAACTTGGAAATCAAGTTATTGAAGCCAAGGTGTTAGCGGGACAGATGGCCGGGCAGAAAGTGTTTATTCCAAGAATGACATTGACTCCATCTGATGCTAGAATTCCATTTAAGTTCCAGTGAAGACAATTTTCAATAATTGTTTCTTTTGCCATGACAATCAACAAAAGTCAAGGACAGTCATTGTCTCATGTTGGTTTATTTTTGAAGAAGTCAGTTTTTACACATGGACAACTATATGTTGCTCTTTCTCGGGTGACAGCCAGAAAGGGATTAAAAATTTTAGTTTGTGATGACGATGGGCAAATAACTACTAAAGCTACAAATGTTGTATTTAAAGAAGTTTTTCGAAATTTAGTGTGACACTCGAAAGATAATCAGTATCTTTTTTGAGGTTTAACTACTACTTTTGTTGCTGAGATTCATTAACCAAGGGTGACAATAGTTGTTGATAAGACATTTGTAGCTTTGGATAGGTACACTTTACTTTCGGTTGTTTTTTTAATATATTTATCTATTCTATATAAAAATTAACATTTAAAAAAATGTTTTAAATACAAATATGTCAGGATTATTTTCACATATTTTTGGAGTATTTTGGTCCTGTTTTAAAAAGGAGTTTACAGCTGGTTTGTGTGGGTTTAAGTTGGAAGAAGAAGGTTGTGAAAAGGAATAATTTTTGTGCTCCTCAACCAGCTATTGTTGCTGCGTTTTTTATTCCAATACATTGGTGGCTTATTATGGGAGTTATGGGACCAGATTACAAACCATTTGTGCAGATTATTTTCCAGAATACATATAACATTATGCAAAGCTGGCATCTTGATGGTTACTCTTTCTTTGTCGTTGGATAATTACTCCTTATCATCTGTGCTTGCATTACTAAATATTATTTTTTAGAATGTCATTTTGATAAATTGTGTTACCCTGAAGTACAAATGTGACGTCTTACTTAATTTTTGTATTGCCTTTGATGCCTTACTGAATTTGCAAGTTTGCCTTTTGGTACATTAAAACCTTAATATAGTAATACAGTAAATGTGTTTCCTACGAAATACTTATGGTTCGTTATTGTTGGATGAAATAATCTAAGTCAAAATTTGTGTTGCAGCTGCATCCCAATTTTACTGACGCTTGGTAAAATCTAGCTGGTGCATATATGAGGAAAGGAAGGCTGACTGAAGCAGCTCAATGTTGCCGTCAAGCAGTAGCTTTAAATCCTCCTCTGGTATTGAGTTTACCTATATTTTTGGGTTCTTTTTTATAGCTCAGATGATTTGAATCCTTCTATGTTTGTTTCTTAACTCACTTGTGTTAATTCTAGGTTGATGCACATAGCAATCTTGGAAATTAGATGAAAGCAATAGGGTTATTGGAAGAGGTAAAATACTGAGACTTTCTTAGCCCTTTTATATACATACATACATTTTACTTGTGGTTTTGGGATGGCTGTGGACGTGTTTTTTTCTTTCCCCCTATTTCTTTGTTAAAAATCTATACTGAATTCTATATTATTTAATTATATTAAATTAGAAGATAAGAAACTCCCATTATCCCACCAAATATAAAACATAAGCACAGAAAAAGGATAACAACAAAAACTGCTAGAGAGATCAATTCCTCTCTTTTCTTCTTTGGAGAAGTTTAAAACTCATTTAAATTCATCAAATGATGACCAAATTGAAGAATCATAGATTGTTCTACTATTTTCATTGATATGAATGGTAAGAGATTTGTATAAATAATGACAATATCGAAGAACCACCAATACCGATGATAGATTGTGAAAGAAGACGACCCAATTCGTGGTTGTAGGCACGAATATGAAGTTTGTCATTTAGAAAACAGGTCATTTGTTCTCCTTTTTCAGATTTATTTATCTTCTTTTTTATTTATTGACGAATTTTACTACATCCAAATCAATTTGGTAGACGAAATTTGGTACACGATTTGACTTTTCACCAAAAAAAATGACTTGAATGATAATACAAAGCTTTTTAAGTGATTGATCGGTAAAAAAAATGATAGAAGACGAATGAAGAAAGATGTTAAACAGAGAATCAGAGTATTCCTCCTCGAACATCATTACAAAATCTATTTGTTTGCGTATGCTGGCATTGATTGTAAAAAAAAAAAGTAATCTACTGTTACATATGTTTTGATAAATGTTATTTCATTGATATAACTTTAAGTGATTGGGAATTTTTTACAAAGTACTCATTGTTATCTTATTGAATGAGGCTCTTCATCCGATTTTGTATATTATCTGCTGTGTATAAAATACTCAGGGAATTTTTTGCAATTTCAGTAATCATATATTTGTTGATTTCATCATCATCTGAATCAGAAAGTTGCTAAACGCAAGTTACTGGCCTCAAGAATTCTCCTGGACCAAGAAAAACTGGCCTTTGAATTGCTGCTGGGTAGGCATTGCATTTGCTTCAGCATAGTTATCCCGAGTAGTGGCTTAGCATGTACTTTTTTCAGTACACAAACGTTTGTTGGTTTTTAGCATTTTCATTTTGACTTTTAGCATACATAGTTTATATGCAAGGTTTAGTATATGTATGACGAGAGGGATACATTTACTTACTCTTATTGAGAAAGAGAAGAATCTACAAAATTTATCATTTGAAATGAATGGTATAAATGTTTAATAAGCAAAGTATACTACTAATTTTCTTCAAAAGTGATAGTTAAGGAATGAATGAATTGTTTATGAATGCACATTTTTGAACTTCGACAATGATAACTGTGATTTGGTGGTATCTTTTGTCACCACGAGAGACTACTTGATAATTACACTTTGCCCAACCATCTCTATGCATATGACTGAGTTAGGTACACTCATGCATTATCTAATTTTATTATTCTTTAACAGATCTTTCAGTCTTCATGTGCATCTCATGTGCTGTGACGACCCAACCCGTCATCTCAGGTGTTACCGCTCTGTTTCTTTCTCATTTATTGCTTCTTAATATTTCATTATCGGTATGTGGTGTGTGAGAATTGATTTGGATTGGTTTTGATAAGAAATGAGACACTTAGTCTCTTTAAGGAAGGCTTAAGTTGGAAAAGTCAACTGGACATTGACTTATGAGTTATAGGGCTCGGATGTGATTTTCAGTAATTTGGTTAGCTTCGGGGAATGATTTGTGACTTAGGAGCGTGATCGTAATTGAATTTGGAGGTCCGTTGTAGAATTAGGCTTGAATTGGCGAAGTTAGAGTTTTGGCGAATTCCGGTTAAAATGTGAGATTTTGATCTGAGGGTCAGAATGGAATTCCAAGAGTTGTTGTAGCTTCAATATGTGGTTTGTGATGTGTGTGCAAAATTTCAAGTCATTCGGATGTCGTTTGGTTGGGTTTTTGATCGAATGTGTTTTTCAGAAGTTTTGAAGAAACTTAGGCTCGAATCCGATGTGAATTGATGATTTTAGTGTGGTTTGATGTGTTTTGAGGATTGGAACAAATTCGTATAATGTTTTGAGATATGTTGGTGCTTTCGGGTGAGGTCCCGGGGGCCTCGGGTGAGTTTCGGATGGCCAAACGGACCAATTCTAGCTTGTTAAAGTTGCAGATTTTCCAGCTGAAGTGTTGCAGGTTTTTGCCCATAACGTTCATGTGAAGGGAGTCACGAACGCATAGAAGGAATTTGAGGGCCAGGATTTTTGTTCTACGTGTCCGCGTTTTAGGCTTCGCGATCACGTACAGTAAAATGGCCAAGCATCGCGTTCGCGTATAAGGATTAGGGTTCAGAGACGAAGTGTTCTTCGCGTTCGCGATAATGGTTACGCGTTCGCGTAGGTTAGGGGCTCAGACCTTCGCGTTCGTGAAGGGAATTTTGGGAAGTGGAACTTTTGTTCATCGCGAACACGAGAGGTCCCTCGCGTTCGCATAGAAGGAAATAGCTGGGCAGAGAGGGTTTTTATTAAACATTTCATCCGCGACTTGGAGGTTATTTTCCTCCATTGTTGAGCATCTTGGGAGCTTTTGGGAGCCATTGAAGAGGGTTTTGACTGGGAATCAATTGGAGGTAAGTCCCATGGCCTAGAAACATCATCTAATTATGATTTCAACATTTAAATTCATGGAAATTTGGCTAAAAAGTGAAGAACTAGGGCTTGGGTTTTTGAATGAAAATTTGTGATTTGAAGGGGCAAATGGACTCCGATTCTTGTGAATTTGATATGTACGGACTCGTGGCGAGACGTGAAATCCGGTAATGTAAGTTTTATAATTTTTTGAGAAGTAGACTCGGGGCTCGGGTTTTGCTAGTTTCGAGATACTTGATATTTTTTGATTGCGTTCGATTGAGTATTGTTCCCTTAGCTTATTGTAATGTATTCACTCTGATTTTGGTTAGATTCAACATGCGTGGAGGACAATTTGAGGGGCAAGGCATCACGAGCGAGGAATTTCACCGTTTCGAGGTGAGTAATACTTGTAAATGATATCCTGAGGGTTTGAAACCCCGAATTTGAACCTCATAGTGCTGTATTGTGGTGGCTTGCACGCCAGATATGAGTGTGGGGTAGAGCACCATTGGGGATTGTGACTTGGTCCGTCCCGGTTGTTGATTTTACTAAGTGATTGACTGAAACCTACTTGATGCTATCATGATTTGGGCTGATTGCCATGTTTTTGGGCTTCGTGCCGATTATTTGAATCCTTCAGGGATTGATATTACTGTTTTTGCATTACTTTGCATATTATTTGATCTTGGTCCAAGGTTTTAAATACTATTTTGCAAACTCAACCATCTTTCTAAGATTTGAAAACTTAAATAATATTTTACTGATGTATTAAGCTGAGAACTGCTATTTTACTATTGCCCAAGGGGCTTATGTGCATTTCTGGATTGAGCATGGATCGGGCTGCGCACCGTAGCAGTGTTATGTGTGCATTTCTGGACTGTGGATGGATCGGGCTGCGCGCCGCAGCGGTGTAATATTGATATTTTGCTTGGGCTGTAGGAGCCCCTCCGGAGTCTGAACCCCCTCAGTGAGCGCGGGTACACAAATGGATCGGGCTACGCGCCGCAACGGTCATGTGCATTGCATTGCATTCATGCATTGGTTCCTATTTGTGCTATGTGGAATGACATTCAACACTCTCATATCATTGGCGTTCATGCTATTTCTTGCACTGTTACTAGATACCCTGGTGTTATTTGTAATGGAGTGATGTACCCAGGGGCTGACTTATGTGCGCACTTGCACTATCTGATTATGCATTCAATTGCTTGACTGTTGGGAAAAGGATATTTTCAAAAGAGGTTTTTAACTGAGCCAGATATTTTCTAAAGGATTTTCATGAAATTACTATTTTCTCAAGGGTCGTACTGTCCTATATAGCATGATGGAGTGCTTTACGTATTTTCTTACCGCTCAGTTATTATTTACTCTTATTACTCATTGAGTTGGAGTACTCACTTTATTCCCTACACCTCGTGTGCAGTTGCAGGTATTGTTCACCCGGTAGCAGGTTTTGAGCTGATTGAAGGTATCACTATTGTAGCGGAGTAAGGTGACTGTCAGCGTCCACGGCACCTGATTTTTCCTTCTTTGATTTTAAATTTGATTCATGTAAATTACAGACTCTGTAGTTGTGTTTAGGTTTCTTTAGATGCTCGTGACTTGTGACACCCCGGTCGGGTTGTGTTGGGTGGTAAATATTGGCTATTAATGCCATTAAGTCGTATTATTCATTCATTTATGTTTATTAATTGTTGAAAGGGGGATTGTTGTTCTATTAGCTGGCCTTGTCTTCACGAGAGGCGCCATCACGATCGGGTTGGGAAATTGGGTCGTGACAAGTTGGTATCAGAGCCTAGGTTACTAGGTCTCACGAGTCATGAGCAGGTTAGTAGAGTCTCGCAGATCGGTACGGAGACGTCTGTATTTATCCTTGAGAGGCTGCAGAACCTTTAGGAAAACTTCACTTTCTTGGAATTCTTATCGTGCGTACTTGATTCATCTTGAGGTATAACTCTTGAAATTCCTTCCACACGTCTGTATGCACACGTGAGCGCTCAGTATTGTATATGCCTGGATGGCTTGTGATTCCCCGATCAAGGGGCGAGGTGTGATCCTGTGAGTTCGACGTTGGGCCAGTCTAGAGGACTTGAGGCTGGATCTTGCCTATGGCTTGAGCACTGAGGTGTTGATCGTGTGAGCAAGTGTTTTGAAATTATATGTTTGATATTGTCCCTATTAGCTAGAATGGTGGTTGGATATCCATATGTTAAGTACGTTGGTACTGCGAGATGTATCTATGTGACTTGGTAGCGATGAAGAAGTCTGCTGGATAGTAGGTGAACTGTTAAGTGTTTGATTCCTACTGTGATTTGATGTGTGGCCCGAGTTATGGGCGCGTGAAGAATATTTTTGTGCCTCCTAGTTGGGGAGTGTAGTGCATTTCATGAGGTACCTGAGTTCAGACCCAGGAAGGCTAAAATGACTGTGTAACGTGTATGATGGTGGAAGGTGTGATGAAATATAGAATTAAGGCGAAGCAGGTGGGTTATTTCCTGCGGAGAGTTCTTAAGTGGTATGACCCTTGTGGGCATGTTAAAAGATCTCATGTGTAATTGAAGAGTACGTGTTGAAATTTGATAAATTTGGGTCGCTCAAGAGAGTGGACTCAGCTGATGTGGCGATGAACGCGAGGTTTGTAGAGGATTTTAGTATCCGAGGATCTGTGTTTTCATAAACTAGTAGATGATTTGAGTTTAATCTCACTATAATATTGTGGCATCATTAGAGTAAAAGTATTATGGGTTATTAAATGTGTCCATATATGGCTTCGAGCCAAGTTGGGGAGGTTGCAGTTGATTAGCTGATCGCAAGGTTATGTGCTATGTTGTTTCTGTTTTGAGGTATGCCGGCAGATCAGTCCTGGTTGCAGAAAATGAGCCGAGGATGGCACGAGTGAAGCAAAATTTTGATAAAGGTTACATGGTGCTTCGTAGGTGTGAGAAAATACTAGGATGTCTTGAGCTGTTATTGATAAAGAATGCTCAGCGTATAGAGAAGGAAGATGGTTGTTTGTTTTGGTGTGAGATCATGTTATGTTGTGTCAGAGTGCTAATAAGGCACGAGTAGTTCGGTTCTTTAAGTCAGATAATTTACAGTTGTGTAAGAGTGAATGACTCTCGAGAATGGTTTTATTGTGTTCAAGATTTGGCATGTAATAATCAAGTGTCTTAAGGTTGTGTATGTGGCTAGAGACTGTGTTTCATTAGAAAAGGTCAAGACATGTGGTATTTCATGATAATTATGGGATTCTATGTATCAGTATCTGGAATGTAATGGTAACGAATTCAGATTTGCAGGAAGTTCTTCAAAGTAAAGTATTCTGGAATGTGTTATTTCTGGGAAGCATTGGGAGAGTATTCAGTGGCCTATGGGGCTTAGACAGTGTGGTCTTATGTTCGAATCTCCTGTGGTGAGCCTGGATTAAGGCAATGTGATGCTACAGCGAGGGAGAAATATCAAGTAGATGATGAATAAAAAGAGAAATTTGATAGACGGAATAGCTTGATAATAGACCGAATCGGCATGGCGAGGGTATGATTAATTTTTTGTATGTGTTCGAGGTAATGAGCTTTTACAGGTATTTTGTAGCAAAGCTCTTGAGTTCTGACAGCTTGTTTAGCTTGGCCTAGTTAGAAGGATTCAGTCCTGATAGTTTAGCTTGTACAAATGGAATTGGGACAGAGAGTTCTTGATGAGTTTTACCGTGGTTTAGAGAAGTATATATTGCCTATGGGCATGTGAAGCATGGAATGTGTAATGATTCTTCTTCTAGATAGGATTGACGGAAGGTCTTGGCAGGATGAGTTACAGTTCAGTTCTGAAAAGAAGTTCATAAAATTCTCAAGCAACGGGTAGCCTCGGGTAATCAAGGAAATGGTACTGCTAATTGGAAGTGATTTGATGAGGGTATATGTTTCAGAAAAAAGGCAATGTGATTAAGTTGATGGCACTTCGATAGTGTTGCGGCATTTTCTTAATAGATTGACTGTTCAGATCTGAGTTTGTTTGGTGTTACAGGGGGAATTTCAGAATATCTTTTGTGGAATGATTGGGTACTCGAGGTGTAATATGTATTTATACTGCAGAATTTGGGATCAGGTATAGTAATTTGTGTGTTATGTGGAGCTAGAGACTGGGGTTTCTCATGTTCAGGCTATATAGTGGTTGTGAATAGTGTGTATTGGTATCGTTAGCGGCTATTGGGGGTTTGGAAGCCCGAGTGGATCTTTCCTTGCTTGGTATATTAGATTCTGGATATGATATTGGGGTGTAGACTGGTTGTCTCAGTGTTGGGTTATTCTAGACTATTGTGCTATGGGTTATGTCGGAAAAGGCCACAGGTTGCGTGGCGAGGTGCATCGGACTATGTTCTAGCTGAATGGTTGTGTTCCAAAGACCAGGTGACGGCTGAGAAGGATTGCTTTCCTTAATTGGGCCTTTGTGGCGGAAGTCAGTATAGAGGTTTCTACCATTGATTCAGTTCCGGTATTGAGGGACTTTTCGGATGCATTCCTTGTGGCTGGGCATGTCGTCGGGCGAGACTGTGGATTTCAGTAATTATTTGGTATCGGGAATAATATCGTACGGCTCCGGCATGAGTTATAGTATTTGAAGAAGCAGCTTCAGGCTTCTTGGTAATGAGTTTTTTGGTAAGCTGATTGGATATTTGTTTAGCTTAAGTTAGCTTGGTTGGCCCTGAGATGTATTATTGAGGGATAGGTTGAATCTATCATTATTGAGCTTGTTAGGGATCTGGAGAGATCTATGAGTTACTTTTCTGTGCTGTGAGGCGTTATGATTTTCGGACTGTGGGCACGTATAGTGTGGTACTATCAAGATTCATTGTGTTTGAGTTTTGTATCTAACAACGCTATAAGAAGATATCATTATGCTCTCAGTATGCTTACGACCGATACTCGGTATTTTGTTATAATAAGCAAATTTGGCTCGATGTTCATCTCCCTATATGAGATATTTATGTGGATTGGGTGGCACGCCGCCACGGGTATGTTGTCTAGATCGGGTTGCACGCCGCAACAGTGTGATGTTGAGAATAGTTTTTCATATGTTACTTTGTATGCCTTGCTTCCTGGTTTCTAAGGAAAGTCCGTATTAGGTGTTGCTCGGTGAATGGCGCATCGGTTGTGTCCTTTTAGGATCGTATGGTGTATATTACTTGCTTCGCCATGGGTATAATGATTTATTTGGGTTCCAGATATCAATCATGCATGGTTGTTAATTTCGAGGGTAGCGACTTGAGATGCTTCATGTGTAACAGTGTTTGGATAAGATCGCGCATTGTAGCGAGGCTACATGGAGATTAGACCCTTCGGGGTAGATTCAGGTATTCTATTTCTATGATGTGGGACGGGGTCCCAGCCTTGTGTTGTGATGGTACTGAGGAGTTTGAGTTACAGCTCTTTTGTTGGAGTCATTTGTCACGATTTGAGTATGTTCAGACCTCCCATCATTGGTGCGTGGATTATGCAAGTTGGAGCTTAGGCCTGTGATGAGGTGTCATATCACCAGAGTGGTGCATTGAATTCGAGGTGATCGTTGGAGTCATTAAGGAATGCGAACAGATGTGATTTCAGCTGATTAGAGGGTTTATATCGAGGTTTGGCCCGGAAATCTGTTGTGGTATTAGTCAACAAGGAAGTGGCTTCACGTATGGGTGACTTGAGGAATGGTTATGGTTTATCGCGTGTTTTATTTATCGTTAGCAGTATATGAAAGTGTTGGAATAAGACTTTAGCTAATAAGAGGTTCCTATCGGCAATTGAGTATTGTAGGCAACTGTTGTGAATAGTGACTATCATTTCAAGTGTTGGATTGTGTGATATATTGCATGATTTCACCTGAGGTTGCAGGCATGGTTTATTATAGTAGTTCGAGTTTATTTTGAATATTGATGTGAGGTTCTAATTTTGAGTATGATTTTGGAAAGTGCAATGTGGTTCTACGGTTTATGGCCTAGATGGACTATGAAATTTCAGCGGAGTTGTATTATCGGACCTATGTGAGACAGGGTGACATGGGATCACCCCGGGTATATGCTTGGTAAGGTTCAGCTATTGGTTGGCTTCTAGTACAACTCTGGGTACGCTCGAGGATGAGCAATTGTTTAAGTTGGGGAGGATGTGACGACCCGACCCGACGTCTCAGGTGTTACCGCTCCATTTCTTTTCCGTTTATTGCTTCTTAATACTTCATTATCGGTATGTGGTGTGTGAGAATTGATTTGGATTGGTTTTGATAAGAAATGAGACACTTAGTCTCTTTAAGGAAGGCTTAAGTTGAAAAAGTCAACCGGACATTGACTTATGAGTTATAGGGCTCGGATGTGATTTCTGGTGATTTGGTTAGCTTTGGAGAATGAATTGTGACTTAGGAGTGTGATCGGAATTGAATTTGGAGGTCCGTTGTAGAATTAGGCTTGAATTGGCGAAGTTAGAATTTTGGCGAATTCTGGTTGATAGGTGAGATTTTGATCTGAGGGTCGAAATGGAATTCCAAGGGTTGTTGTAACTTTGATATGTGGTTAGTGATGTGTATGCAAAATTTCAAGTCATTCGGACGTCGTTTGGTTGGGTTTTTGATCGAATGTGTTTTTCAGAAGTTTTGAAGAAACTTAGGCTCGAATCCGAAGTGAATTGATGATTTTAGTGTTGTTTGATATGTTTTGAGGATTGTAACAAGTTCGTATGATGTTTTGGGATATGTTGATGCTTTTGGGTGAGGTCCGGGGGGCCTCGAGTGAGTTTCAGATGGTCAAACGGACCAATTCTAGCTTGTTAAAGTTGCAGATTTTCCAACTGAAGTGTTGCATGTTTTTGCCCATCGCGTTCGCGTGAAGGGAGTCACGAACGCGTAGAAGGAATCTGAGGGCCAGGATTTTTGTTCTACGCGTACGCGTTTGAGGCTTCGCGATCGCGTACAGTAAAATGGATAAGCATCACGTTCGCGTGAGGTTACTCGCGTTCGCGTATAAGGAATGGGGTTCAGAGGCGAAGTGTTCTTAGCGTTCGCGATAATAGTTACGCGTTCGCGTAGGTTAGGGGCTCAGACCTTCGCGTTCGCGTTGGTTCAAACGCATTTGCAAAGGGTAATTTTGGGAAGTGGCATTTTTGTTCATCGCGAACGCAAGGTCCCTCGCGTTCGCATAGAAGGAAATAGCTGGGCAGAAAGGGTTTTTATTAAACATTTCATCTGTGACTTAGGGGTTATTTCCTCCATTGTTGAGCATCTTGGGAGCTTTTGGGAGCCATTGAAGAGGGTTTTGATTGGGAATCAATTGGAGGTAAGTCCCATGGCCTAGAAACATCATCTAATTATGATTTCAACATTTAAATTCATGGAAATTTGGCTAAAAAGTGAAGAACTAGAGCTTGGGTTTTTGAATGAAAATTTGTGATTTGAAGGGCCAAATGGACTCCGATTCTTGTGAATTTGATATGTACGGACTCGTGGCGAGACGAAAAATCCGGTAATGTAAGTTTTATAATTTTTCGAGAAGTGGGCACGGGGCTCGGGTTTTGCTATTTTCGAGATTCGTGATATTCTTTTATTGCTTTCGATTGGGTATTGTTCCCTTAGCTTATTGTAATGTATTCGCTCTGATTTTGGTTAGATTCAACGTGCGTGGAGGCCAATTTGAGGGGAAAAGGCGTCGCGAGCTAGGAATTTCACCAGTTCGAGGTGATTAATACTTGTAAATAATATCCTGACGGTTTGAAATCCCGGATTTGCACCTTATAGTGTTGTATTGTGGTGACTTGCACGCCAGTTATGAGTGTGGGGTAGAGCATCGTTGGGGATTGTGACTTGGTCCGTCCCGGTTGTTGATTTTACTGCGTGATTAACTGAAACCTACTTGATGCTATCATGATTTGGGCTGATTGCCATATTTTCGGGCTTCGTGCCGATTATTGGAATCCTTCAGGGATTGATATCACTGTTTTTGCATTACTTTGCATATTATTTGATCTCGGTCCAAGGTTTTAAATACTGTTTTGCAAACTCAGCCATCTTTCTAATATATGAAAACTTAAATGATATTTTACTGACGTATTGAGCTGAGAACTGCTATTTTACTATTGCCCAGGGGGCTTATGTGCATTTCTGGACTGAGCATGGATCAAGCTCCACACCGCAGTAGTGTTATGTGTGCATTTCTGGACTGAGGATGGATCGGGCTGCGCAACGCAGCGGTGTGATATTGATATTGCGCTTGGGCTGTAGATTCATACATTGGTTCCTGTTTGTGCTACATGGCATGACATTCAGCACTCTTATATCATTGGCATTCATGCTATTTCTTGCACTGTTACCAGATACCCTGGTGTTATTTGTAATGGAGTGTTGTGCCCGAGGGGCTGACTTATGTGCGGACTATCTGATTATGCATTCAATTTCTTGATTGTTGGGAAAAGGATATTTTCAAAAGAGGTTTTTAACTAAGCCAGATATTTTCTAAAGGATTTTCATGAAATTACTGTTTTCTCAAGGGTCGTACTGTCCTATATAGCATGATGGAGTGCTTTACGTGTTTTCTTAACTCTCAGTTATTATTTACTCTTATTACTCATTGAGTTGGAGTACTCACTTTACTCCCTGCACCTCGAGTGCAGTTGCAGGTCTTGTTCACCCGGTAGCGGGTTTTGAGCTGATTGAAGGTATCACTATTGTAGCGGAGTAAGGTGACCGCAGCATCCGCAGCACCTGATTTTTCCTTCTTTGATTTTAAATTTGATTCATGTAAATTAGAGACTCTGTAGTTGTGTTCAGGCTTCTTTAGATGCTCGTGACTTGTGACACCCCAGTCGGGTTGTGTTGGGTGGTAAATATCGGCTATTAATGCCATTAAGTCGTATTATTCATTCATATATGTTTATTAATTGTTGAAAGGGGCATTGTTGTTCTGTTGGCTGGCCTTGTCTTCACGAGAGGCGCCATCACGACCGGGTTGGGAAATTGGGTCATGACATGTGCGTTTCTATTTACTCCGCGTTCCTGACTGTTATGCTAATTGATTTCTGTGGTCTTGATTATTGGTTTTATTTTATGCATGCAATTGTTATGTGGAGGCACTACGTGTGCAACCTACATTTGCCACTGCATGGTCCAATCTTGCTAGCCTCTTCATGGATGCAGGTGATCTTAACAGGGCATTACAATACTACAAGGTATGGAATACCTTAAATCATTTCGCATATTACGCTATCCAGAGTTTTGGATCTGTTTTGGCATTAAGTATACTCATTATTTTTCTGATTCAACCTTCTCATATCCAGGAAGCCATCAAGCTAAAACAAAATTTTACATATGCATATTTGAACATGGGAATCGTGTATAAGGTAACATCTTCTGCTTTGCGGTAATATGGTCTGTGGTGCAAGTGTCGTGGTAAGAATATGGGACATATGTGTTTCTGCCTTGCATTTTCCAGGCTCTAGGAATGCCACAGGACGCCATTATGTGTTACCAGTGCTGCTCTTCTTGTGCGACCAGACTATGCAATGGCTTTTGGTAAGTGCTCCTTTCTTGGTCTTAGCTTCATATCAATTGCTATGCAATTGGTTAGGGTGAAGTTCATTTGCACAGTACTTATCTATATGTATACATGTCTTTTCTTTTACAAAATGTATTTGTCGACGTCTTTTCATGGAATGATCATATCATATTGATTGCCTCCTTTTTTTTCTCGGGGATAAATCATATTGCTTTCATCTAGACCGTTGCAGTCATTTTGTCAATTGGCTAAAACCTTGAGTTTCCATTTTTCCGATGTAGTTGGTGCTCTATTCTAATTGAGGTGAAGGATAAAGTATCACGAAAATCATATAAGCTTGAAGCTACCTGAGGCCTCAATTCTGGGCAATGCAGTACCTTAGCCAACAACTTCATTTCCGAGTATATACAATAGGTCAATCATTCTGCAACGAATATCCGATCCTACTTTCATATGATGAACTCATTACTTAATATTATTTTTGAGAATGTCATTTTGATAAAATGTGTTAGCACGAAGTACAAATGTGACGCCTTACTGAATTTTTGTATTGCCTTTCACATGTACTAAAAATAATCTTTTGAAATTAACATCAGGGACGTGAACCTTTCGTCTCATATGAAGGTTGAAAGCTACTATAACTTAGTAAGTATATGAATTAAAAATCATGTCAATCAAGTAAGTATCTGCTTATGAGGAGACCAACTGGCGAAGGGAAAACATGGAAGAAAGAGAACGCACCTACAAGACAATATACTGCAACAGAAAGATAAGAGAACTACACAGAATTCATTTGTGATGATTAGTCTCAAACCAAAAAAAAAGAGTTAGATAAACATCACTTCATCGTACAACTTTTTCTCCGCAGCTTATTTGGGGCTGGTTTTAGGTTTGCTTTCATGGATATTTACATGTCCTTTTCCTGCTACGTATTGGAACAATTTAAGCTGCGTTCTAGGCTGATTTTCGTAACTTACGGGGTCCTATTTTGACTGATTTTTTAGGGTGAGTTTTGCGGCAGATCTTATAGCCGTATTTCGCTAAGTATTGGCTACCCTTGGTCCAGATTTGTTGACTGTTTTTCAGCGATATCGGCAACAGGTTTAAAGCTGGAATTTTTGGACTGTTTTTAGGTGAGAAAGTCGCAGCATTTCGGACTGTTTGATGCTGAGTTTCTCACCTTATTGGAGTATTTTGCGGCTGTTTTAAGTTCCAGTTTAAAGCTGGTTTGTGTGGGTTTAAGGTGGAAGAAAAAGCTTGTGAAAAGGAATAATTTTTGTGCTCCTAGAAACAGCGGTTTCTGCTGTGATTGGGCACAAATAGTACTGTTATACACTCCCTTCCTCTTTTGTTTGTCCTTGGTTTGCTCTTACACATTTAGGAAAAAAATGGTCTTCAGTTGTTGTCAGCAGTTTGGGAGTGACATCCATGATAAAACAACTTTTTCCTGGCTGGACACGTAGTAGTGTACAAGCTAAAATACAAGAAAGAAGAGCAGCTACATCCATTTAGGCTTCAATGGTGGCCAAAGAGTTACTTTCTTCAGACCCGATGGATATTTCTCATTGTATCCTTCCTATCACTCCATGTCTTAAGTCAGTCTTCAGATTTGATATCTTAGCTTATGTATCTTGATTAGACTCTATATATTGTGATGAGTTTTGTGCTTCCTCAACTGAATGTTTACTACTTCAGTACTCTATTCTCCAAGAAAAAGAAAAAACCTGCATAATGTATTTTTATTGATTTTGTGCATTATTTTCTTGTATGATCTGTTTGCAAAATATTTAGCTAAATAAAATGAAGCTTAAATGTGAGTGGTTCAAGTGATAATTGGTGTTTTCAACACTATACTTTTCAGATATTGAAAGTTGACTTCATTTCCTAGCATAAGAATAAGTTGAGGGGAATTGCATTGATGAATATGTTGTTTATAGTGCACGTCGTCGTTGTGATGATCATGACCTTGGATTTGTTGGACTAAGAGGATGCGATGTGGTGATACGAGTGGACCGTTGCTAGCACATGTTAGATCTGAAGGCGTGTTGATGCATCCGCTTCCTGAAGTAGAGATAGAATGAGAAGTTCCTCTTGTTCTTTGATAGTGCAGCATTTGTAACTTTTGAATTTGCAGATGTTTTTTTTTTTGTCCTATATAGGAAAGTGTAACTTTTTGTTTCACTTGAGCTTCAATGCTTTTTCTAAAGTACATTACTAGAATGAAAGTTTTCATTTCTGATACTTCCTACTATTGAATAAAAAGGAGTGCCTATAGTTCATTATATTATTGTTATATTTCTATAGTTCTCTATTCATTCTGGTTATTAGTGGCAAAATGCTGGTAGCCAAAGAAAGAACTTCTTGAGTCAAACTGCGTACTTGTCTTTAAAGTAAGTATCATCGTACTAAATAGGAAAGCAAAAACAAAATAGGTATCTTCAGATTGCTGTGAACTCTACAAAAGAAGGAAGGCCATCCCTTCTTCAAATGTGGGGAGTCTATGAAATACAAAAGTTCATTTACATCATCTGCGAGTTACATTTTTACGAATGAGCTAAGACCGTTAAACAAAAAGCTTTGGTGAAAGAAGGAGGAATAGATTTTCCTCCAAAGCATCTGGAGTTCCTTTTCCCGAAGAGTCCATACAGCACAAATAGGGAACAGTGATGAGCAAACCATGTTTTCTGCTTTCTCTACCCATATACCCCCCACGTTTTCCTACTCCAACCCAACACTACTCACGTTCCAACCCTCTCCTTCACATCTCCCTTCACAAATCCTCCCCACTTCCCCACTATACTAATCCCACGATATATAAAAGGACACAAAAAGGGAGGGGTTAAAAGAAGAAAAAGTGAGAGAAAATAGAAAAAGAGAGGAAAGTCCTACAATATTACGTAAAAATTATTTCTGCAAAATCACAATAGCCTCAATTCTCTAAATTTTCTCCCGATAACAATGGTATGAACTTTAATCCAATGTTTGTAGATTTGCGATTTACATAATTGTTGCTTACAGAGGGTCTTTTTGTTCACTGCTTACAAATACTCCATATTTCCTACTTCATCTTCTTTTATCTCTGATTTTCCTTGGCGCAATTAACAAACGT
This sequence comes from Nicotiana glauca, assembly GCA_026770625.1. Taxonomy (NCBI): domain Eukaryota; kingdom Viridiplantae; phylum Streptophyta; class Magnoliopsida; order Solanales; family Solanaceae; genus Nicotiana; species Nicotiana glauca. The sequence goes on from MU700170.1 coordinate 28,674, forward strand.
CATTCTTTATAATTATCATGGATATTGCATGTCTCAAAATCTCTATCAATGTTCACCGTTGACTTTCATAAGTTATTAGTTAACTAAATTTTATGTGATTTATTGGAATTATTTTTTTTTTGGATTTCATTACTGTTTTTTGTTGCAATATAGGATATTATCATGGACATGCATATACTAAATTTTATGTGATCTATTGGAATTTAGTATGTAGAAGTCTATTGGTGTTGTCAACTTATTTGTATACTAACTTACATTAGCTTGCGTAGCTAAATACTCATATTGGAATTAATATACTAACTTATATTAGCCTGCGTAGCTAAATACTCATAATTAACAAGTGAACTTTGATTTACCATAATGTGCTTTCTGTTTTGAACTGAGTGGTTACATGTCTAGAGTTGCTGAAACTTATAAAGTTCCGACTTTTGCTTTTAATTTTCAGAATTATAGAATTTGTTTCACAAATTCTTCTTAGCTCCTGTAAGATTAGAAAGATCTTCAGCAACCTTTTGTTTATTTTTATTCTCTGTGGATGCTCAACCAAGGAAGCTTTATATCCAGTACTGATGTTTGTCCTTCATTCACTTGACAATGTCTTTTCAAATCATTGTATAAATCCATCAATATGTTCAAATAATATGCATGTCTTATGTTATCACATTGAGTTGTTGTAGCCATTCTTATTGTTTCCTTGGTCCTATTTAAGATATGGCTGAACAAGGACATGTTCGAATTACTCCAGCTGCGAGTTGTCAAAGTCAAGGAAGGGGACAATGTGGAAGGGTACGCCGTTGCAATACTTATTCCTATAATGATTCTGACTCAAAGCCTGAAGTCATCAAGAATGTCCCAAGGGTGATACAAAATAAGTTAAGGATCGAAAGGCTGAACGAAGGAAAAGAGAAAGAAATTTAAAGAGCTTAGGGCTTCACTAGATGAACATATTGCAAATTATCAGCTTACACGAGATGCACTAATTGATGATATTGAAGAAATTAAATTATCTGATTGGGAAGCCTTAGCAATTTTAGTAGATTCACTTGGACAACCTTTAGTAAGTATTTTAACTGAAGTTTATCACGAGGTTTGGCCAATTGAACCTTTTTGGGTTTATGTTCTTAAATTTGAAGCTGAGTGGGAGAACCGTCTGTACAACTACGTGTAATTTGTTTAATTAATGAAACTTTGTTATTTGTTTGCAAGATTACCTATCATTTTACTCTTGATTTTTCTTACGAGTATTAGATAAAGAACACAAAGGAATAATAGTAACTTATTCCTTCAAATAATGCAACTTTAACGACATATCCAATGTGTTAAAAGAGGAAAAACATGAACAGACAGATTACTTTACACTCTTTACTTGATTATATATACCTTAACTGCTCACATATACAAACAACAAGTGGAAGATTCAGTATCTCCAAATCTCTATCCTTTCTAGGGAATAAACTTGGTATAGCACAACAGTATATTTGCATTTATTACTGTCTTCTTCCATTCCTCAAATAATCCATTTTAATTGCTCAAAGCTGCTCCCCAACAATCTTCATATCCGGCCGATCTTTTCGTGTAGGTGATGCACACTGGATAGCCAAACCAAACATTTTTACCAGTATCTCTACGCTCACGGATTCCTTCATTTGAGGGTCCAACATTTCCAACATGCATCCTTCATTGTATTTCCTAAAAGCCTGCATATGCATATTATGCTTGTACCAGATAAGTTAATATACGGATTGGCTTCAGGATATGAGGCGGCAGTCAAATGAAAGCAGTTGAGAAAAGTAGATGCAACACCAACCACATCACTACAATCAATCAAATCTCCATAGACATAGTAATTTTTGAATTACTTAAGCCACTTCCAAGTCGGAGATACTTGTGAAAACCACCCTAATCAAACAACTTTGCTATGCAAACATCAAACAGAGAAGCAAAAAAATAAATAAAAATTAGAGGCAATCACGGGGGGTTTATCCATTCAAGCAGCAATTTGAGAGATGAATGCAAACAAATGGCATGTAATGTAAGCCTACCAACAATTGTTTAGAAACAAGTGAAAGAAATTCATTTATTTATTTTTTATTTTAATTCTTTTGAATGCGACCGCTAAATTTTATATGTAATATACATCTTTTTTTATTATCGCTCTTCGCTTATTTTTCCTTTAAACTAATCCGCGCATACGTATACTAGTTAAATAGAAAAGGAAGGGACACTACACGTCTTGTGAATTATTACACCATTCTTAATATCAGAACCTTAGAAACTCTACAATTCAAAGACATTAGAGTTTGGAAAATCCAAAAAACGTTAGCTTTCTTTCTCGCATCTTGAAAATGTTAGCTTTCTTTAGCCATTTCAAAGCTTTCAACAAAGCTTTCTCATATCTTGAAAACATATCAGAATCAGAATTTTTATGATGAAGCACACATAAATTCCTAATCTTTTGATAAATCAGAATCAGAATCTTGAGTAAAGAGCACCGCTTCCATATTTTTCATTCTTTGGTCTGCTTTTCTTTATATCCAAGCTTTCCTTCGTGCTTTTCTTTACCCTCTTCATAAATTTCTCTTTCAGCTTTACTATGTATTCCTCTGTTCAAAGCTTCAGATCTTCTGCAAAAATATATTCGAGGTTTTCGCTTGATTAGCCTTTTCTTCCATCGCTTGATTAGCCTTTTCTTCCGTAAAGGTAAAAACAAACTAAGGTTGGGTTCTAATTTTTTCTTTATTTTTATTAATTTATTTATTTTGCAATTATGACTTTGTAGAAGACAAAAAAAAGTGACAAACCTGTTGGCTAAACCAACAAAATCATGGATAGGGTTATTGGAAGACCCTTTAAGCTGTTTTCTAATTCCCCTAGAAATTACAGTTATAGAAGATAACCTTTTCTGACTATAAATTTTATTTAGAGTTAAGATAGTATTCTTATGATGTTTTGAATCTTTCATGGAAGATTAAGCTTGCGTTCGCCTAAAATTCTAACCTAATTGATGATATATTGTTGCGCTTCTATTTTTTGTGCGTTTCATTTCGTGCTTTTCTGGATTTAATCCTACTTTTAATCTATTTCACCTCTTTTAAAGTGCAGTAAGAATCAATTTGACGTTTGTGTACTGCATTAATTTGATTTTGACTGAGCAAAATAAGGTTAAACTATGATGTTTCACAATTTGGGGTAGCTGTGTAGTCGAACAGATGTACCTTTTAATTTTAGTGACCTTCTTTGTTTTTCTTCTTCCTCTCATGGGTTACAAAAAGTATGTATTTGTTTAGAAAATTCATGTCTAATTTCATATTTCCGTGCCTTAGATGTGAGGATGGGTGAGATGCCCATAGATTGACATCATATCCTTCAATTAGTTCTATTTAATGTTCAATCTGATAAGAAATAGATAAACGATGTTGAAATGGCATAATATAATCAACTTATAGAATCAGGAGAAAATTCAATGTGAATATCAGTTCTGAAGCACATATATATATTTACAGATTATTGAAAAGAAACTGCAACTTGAGGCAGACTCATTCATAGCTTTGCTGAAATAATTATGAAGTTGGTTAAAAGGGGACAGAAAGGAACACAAATAGTATCTAAGTTATTGAAATTAGAAAAATCTGAAATTTGAATATAGAATAATAATTAAAAAATCTTGTACAATTTATTACATCTGCGAACTAAATGTATAATTTGAACTTCATCAGCCTTCCTATATCTTCTTAGTGAATTTGTTATTTATCTTTGTGTCTGTAAGCTTTATTCTTAAAGTATGCAGATGCTCCATATTTTATGCATAATGGAAAAATAGTATTATATCAAGCGTATGTGCATATGAACATTGAGAATACCTGCTTTAATCGTACTATGTTAACAATGAATGCTAACCAACCAAACAGCCTATCCCCACAACATAGATTAGATGCATCACAGTAAAATAATACTAAATAGACTCTTGGGTATGCACCTGAATTACTTCTCCCTGCTTCAGACGCTCAAGTTCAAGGATTCATCAGTATGCAAAAAATGAGAATACAAATAAACTGATTCGCCCCAGTAAGCACCGACTTGATTGGAATAAATACTTTTTAACCATCAAGATTTTGTTAAAGTTTCACCACAGATATCTTTAACTCACCACATGTTCTCTTCGACAATGTAATCAAGTATATATTCTTTTACAATAACTTATGAATTTTTACAAATCTCTCTAGATGGCAATACATAAAAATTGTTCATCTGAATGAAGATCTTCAGTGTTAAAGTTTTGTGTTCCCGTAAGAATTTAAGTACAATCAATTTTACTTTGCTTAGAACCAAATTAACCTGAAATACAGGTTTAAAGATTGTGTCTCTTGATATGCCATCCAGTATCAGTTTACTTAGCTTTTATTTTGGTAATTAGATTCTCTATTTTTGAAGTGTTTGTAATTCATTTCTATCTCTATTGTTCTGAGGAATATAAACGGCTTTTGTTGTCATTTTCTTGGAGCTAAATTATATCGTTACTACTACTTGGAAAATGATATAAGTGAGAATCTTTAAAAAAAAAAAAACTGAAAATGTTTGCCTTCTCTAGGTTGTCTTTATCTTTTGTAACATATTAAATTTATGTTGATCTTGTCTGATATTTTATATTTATAATCTGCTGTTATATTCCAAAATAAAATTTTCATAGCTTCGTTAATTGGCTGTTAATTCCCTCTTCCCACAGAGGTACACTTAACTGATGTTAAGCTTATTCTCAGATACAGGACATGTTAATAGACATAGGAATACATAGCTAATGTTGAAATCGTCATTGCACCTTATACCCAGGATCTCTTTATTAACAAGTGATTAATTCTGCTACTATTCGCTTTTGCTGATACCTCTGCAGCAAGCTATTTTCACTTATTTCTTGTGTTGTAATGACTTCTATAATTGTGCTTCTGTAGGACTAATGACTTCTATAATTGTGCTTCTATAGGACTAATAACTTCTGACCAAAAGAACAAACATGTCTGCTCAGCAAAGTCGGAAGCTGAGATGAAACTTAGGCGACATGAAACGTATAGATTAATATCTGCCAAAAAAAAAGAATCACTATTACTACAACGACAAACAAAAAGACAAGAGTCAAAAAGATGTAGTTTTTCCGACAATGTTGGTTTCCATGAACTACTGAAGCTGCATTTGAGTTTCAGCAAGAAACTGTTTCTTTGGTGGGCTCTTCAGCAACAGGTTAGAATACATCCTTTGTTCTTTTACTTTTTGTAGAAGTGTCGCTTCACGGTCTTTGCATGTGAGTTTAATTAAATGATGCTAACTGTGTGTTGTTTCCCCTATTAGCCAATGAGCCTCACGTTGACGCTTTGCCGGTTACAATTGAAAAGCAAAAGAATATAACTTATCCCTTCTACTCCTTTGAAATATGTAAGTATCAAGGATTCAACATTGAGATATATGTCTACGATGCATAACGTCTTTATTATTGCTAATTTATTACTTTTTAGCATTAGGCTCAACGTCACATGCATGTAATGAAAACAGTAGTATGAGCTCAAGAACGGTTGGAAAAAAAGGTTTGCCACAATCTTTTATTATGATAGTATTATATATTACCTAATTGGTAGTTTTATGCTAATGATACCTAAATATACAGGTTATAACTCACAAAAAAAAGGTATACATATGTTGGTCAATTACAATCTGATTATATTCCCTTGAAAACTGTGCCTAACTGTAGATTTTGTGGTGCAAAAAAATTGAATATGAACCACTTGGATTTTGCTGTAACAATGGTTTGATCAAGTTAGTTTCACATGAGATGCCTACTGAATTACAGAATTTATATTTAGGAACTATCGAAGAATGTAAACATTTTCGAACATATATCAGAATATACAATAATATATTTGCATTTACATCACTTGGCGTAAATTATGATAAAGAATTAGCAAAAAGAAATCGTGGTATATATACATTTAGAGATCAAGGGAAGATGTATCATTTTATCAATGATTTACTCCCCCCGACTGGAATAACAAGAAATCTACAACTATACTTTACGACAACGAAAATGAATTAGCTAACAGAATGGCTTGCTCAAACAAAATCCATGAATCAATAGTCAAAAAACTAATGAATATACTGAGAATTAATCCATATTCTACTTTCTTAAAATCCCTAATAGATGTTCCAAATCTATCAAACTACAATATTGCACTTAAATCTGACTCAGGCTTGGATCAACGAGTATACAATCTTTCTACTACATCAGAAGTTGCAAGAATATGGGTTGAAAGAGAAATCACTGAAGTTAGTTCTGCACCTCATATCTGAATCTACACTCATAGCAATAGATCTCAAATAGTGAACTACTATTACGGATGTTATGACCCATTACAGTACCCATTATTATTTCCTTATGGTCAAAGTGGATGGCACAGTGGCATCAAAAAAATTATACAGCCAAAGATACTTCTAAACATCAAGCCTGTTGTGAACATGAAGAATTACCAAGTATTAGAAATATGTATTCTCTTGATGGATACCTTGACATGGAAGCTCAAAATTTTGAAAAAGGAAAACGAAAAAGAGATAATATTTCGGTTCATGAATATTACTGTTACAAATTCCAAATGAGAGAAGACGAAACAAATAAAACTTTGTATTCTGGAAGATTATTTCAGCAATATTCAATAGATGAATACATAAAACTTGAAACACAAAGATTAGACTTTTTTTCATTCAACCCAGATCTCTTTAGAATTAAATTGATACAAGGACTCATTGATATTTTAAGACTTGGAGAAAGAGACGCTTCCAATATAGAAAAGCAAACATTCCTTCCGGTTACCTTTATAGGAGGACCTAGAGACATGCGTCGACGCTACATGGATGCTATTTCTTTAGTACAATAATTTAGAAAACCTGATTTATTCATAATGATGACTTGTAACCCATCTTGGCCCGAGATAAAAAAAGCACTTGCTATCAACTGACGAAGTACAAAATAGACCTGATTTAATTAGTCGAGTTTTTAGAGCAAAGATAGAAGAACTAAAAATAGATATATTAAAAAGAAATATCTTTGGAAAAGTTGCATCTTTTATGTATACTTTAGAATTCCAAAAGTGTAGCTTACCATATGCTCATTTCCTTATTATACTTACTAATGAATACAAACCACTTACTCCAGAATCTTATGATAATATTGTTCGTGCTGAGTTACCTGATTGTAATGCTGAAGAAATATTATATAAACTTGTTGTCCAACATATGATACATGGACCTTGTGGCAAGTTAAATCCTACAAATTCATGTATGCAAAAGAAAAAAGGTTGCTGCAAATTCAAATATCCAAGAAGCTTTGTTGATCAAACATCAAAAGGAAATTTTTTTTATCCAATTTGTAAAAGACGAAACATGGGACTTGTGAAAGTTAAAGATCACTACTTTGATAACTCATGGGTTGTTCCTTATAATCCATTCTTACTTGGAAAATTCATTGTCACATAAATGTGGAAATTTTTTCAGATATTAAAGCTGTTAAATATATTTATAAATATATTTGCAAAGGACATGATAAAATTGCATTTCACATAAACGACAATGACGCACATGTTGAAGTAGATGAAATAAAAGAATATCAATCTGCTCGATAGGTATCACCACCTGAAGCTATATGGCATTTATTTGGTTTCCCTATTAATGAAATGACACTAGGTGTTTATCATCTGTAATTACATCTGGAAGGACAACAATTTATTTCCTTTAGGAGTGCTTCAAGTGTAAACTCAATTATCAATAATCCTCTGATTAGAAAAACAATGTTAAAAGAATTTTTTGTTATGAACAAAACAAATAAAGATGCAATAAAGCTCAATCTACTGTATAAAGAATTTCCACAATATTTTGTATGGTCCGTACGATATAAAATGTGGACACGTCAAATAAAGGGTAATGTCATTGGACGTATTGTAACATGTCATCCAACGAAAGGTGAAAGATATTATCTGAGATCATTATTAATGAATATAAGAGGACCAAAATCATATGAAGACCTATTAATTGTAAATGAAGTACGTTGCAATACATTTAGAGAATCAACTCAAAAGAGAGGACTACTTCATTGTGACAATAATTTAGATGAATGTATGGTAGAAACTGAGAGTTATCAAATGTCATATAGCTTGAGACATTTGTTTTCTACATTATTAGTGTATTATGATCCTGCTAATCCAAGAGAATTATGGGAGAAATTCGAGGACTCTATGTCTGAAGACTTCAAAACTTTACCAGACATCGAAACAAAAAGTGTTCGATATAAAGTTTTATACTGTCTCAATGACATCTTACATTCAATGGGACATAACATTAATGAGTATAAACGTATCCCTAAAAATTTCAAGGCTTCAAAGGCTACCAAAGAAGCAAGAGAAATATTCTTTGAAAGAAACATAATTGCTATTGAAGAAGAGCTATTATTGCGACAAAAGTTGAACCTTGAACAACAGATAGCATACAATGTGATTATAGCCAGAATATCTTCAAACAGAGCATGAGCTTTTTTCGTTGACGGTCCGGGAGAAACAGGTAAAACTTTTTTATATCGTGTCTTATTAGCTACCGTGCGATCTAAAGGATTTATTGCTCTAGCAACAGCAACCTCTGAAGTTGCGGCTTCGATTCTTCCAGGTGGTCGTACAGCTCATTCGCGTTTTAAAATTCCCATTGACATTGATGAAAACTTTAGTTGCAATATTAGCAAACAAAGTTCGCTTGCCTGTTTGATTCGAGATGCAAAATTAATTGTATGGGATGAAGTATCAATGGCAGAAAAGAAATTGAAATTTTTGGTCTACTTTTGAAAGATCTCTTGAATAATAATGTGGTTTTTGTTGATAAAGTTGTTGTCTTTGGTGGTAATTTTAGACAAACTCTACCAGTAGTTCGAAACAGAAAAAAAGAAAATTTTATTCATGAGAGTTTATTATATTCTGATATTTGGCCCCGACTTGAAAAATTGCAATTGTCAGAAAACATGCATGCGAAAACTGATCCTGCCTTTTGTGAATATTTGATGAGAATTGGAAATGGAAAAGAACTTCTTAGTTCTGAAAACAAAATTGAAATTCCAAATTCATTTATTGCTTCGTCAAAATTAATTTTTCGCTTTATTGTTTGATTTTTTTAATTTTACTATGAACTATTATCTTAAATATGTAATTTATAATATAAATTTCTTCTCCAAATTATGATTAAGCTTGCATTCATACTCACACTATGTATCATTTATCCACGTGACCATTCAAGGTGATCAAATGCAAATAGCTCAACTTGAAGAAGCACGGAATTTCGTGTTTCTTTATACATAAACATAACTACGTTGACCTACCATTTTACATATAAAACTTATAACAAGCGGATTACTCAAAATGTTATTTTCTTAGGGTCCTCATAATTGTGTTGGCCTGTTGGGAGTGAAGAAGCAAGTTGCTTTTACTGTTTGATCTGGATAGCATCATAAAGGTACATCATGTTCCATTCTCTCTTGATTAATCAATTTAATAAGATCGCAAATGGTGCAGTGTTATCTCCAAATACCTAATACATGACCTCTGATGATATTATTAACAAAAAAAATTTCTCTTAGTATTTTAGAGTTATTTCCCAATTGTTTCTACCTGCTTATTTTAGTTACTAAAAATACGTATGCTGATAATTTTTGCTATTCTGTGTAAAATAAATAAAGTGCAGCAGAGAAATTTCTTCGAGATGAAAATGCTGACCCAAAAAAAGATGAGGATAAAAACGATGACTATCACGGATATGAAGACAATGCGGATGACTTAAAGACCAAAAGCATTAAGGAGCAAGGTCAGCAACAGCTCAAAATTAATTGTCCTAACAGCCAGCAAATGCTTAGTTTTTCTTCACCCAACTCTCAGAATCTGACAATGCCTTTATTATCATTACACTTCAGTCCTTTTACTTGGAACTCTTCAGGTACATAAATTGCTAAAGAAAAAACAAAAAAGGACTTAGCTTGGAAAGTGATGTGTCAATGAATAGGTTTCTTCTTTTTGAATCAAGATTGAGTTTGTTGGTGCAATATGTTTGTTATCTTTATCTGATTGTTGGTTTTGTATAAACTGCTGGATTTTTTGGTAGCAATGCATGGCTTTTTTTGTTTTCAAGCACAAGGAAGGGAGTCTTTTCATGTAAGCATATGCTACTGGGTTTTTTTTCTTCTTTTTGATGTTTTTGAGTCTTGTAACCAACCCACCCGCCCGTAAAAAAGAGAAAAGATGGCATCATTTAGTACTACATGGTTTCTATCTTTCCTATTTTTGGTAATGAGTTTGTGGCAATGTTGGTTTTCAAAGGGATAATCAAATGAAAGGCCTAAAAGAGTTGAGATGTGACGACCCGACCCGTCGTCTCATGTATTTCCGTCCCGTTTTTCTCGTTTATTGCTTCTTCATATTTCATTATCGACATGTGGTGTGTGAGAGTTGATTTGGATTGGTTTTGATAAGAAATGAGACACTTAGTCTCTTTAAGGAAAGCTTAAGTTGGAAAAGTCAACAGAATGTTGACTACTGAATTAGAGGGCTCGGATGTGATTTTTGGTGATTTGATTAGCTTCGAGAGGTGATTTGTGTCTTAGGGGTGCGATCGGAATTGATTTTGGAGGTCCGGTGTAGAATTAGGCTTGAATTGGCGAAGTTAGTATTTTGGCGAATTCCGGTTGGTAGGTGAGATTTTGATCCGAGATTCGGAGTGGAATTCCGAGAGTTACTATAGCTTTGATATGTGATTTATGATGTGTGTGCAAAATTTCAGGTCATTCGGACATCGTTTGGTTGGGTTTTCGATCGAATGCGTGTTTCAGAAGTTTTGAAGAAATTTAGGCTTGAATCCGATGTAAATTGATGATTTTAGTGTTGTTTGATGTGTTTTGATGATTAGAACGAGTTAGTATGATGTTTTATGATATGGTGGTGCCTTTTGTTGAGGTCCCGGGGGCTTTGGAGTGATTTTGGATGGCTAAACGGATCATTTTTGGACTTGGTACATTGCAGAAATGCAGTAGCTGTTGCATGACACTTTTGGCCTTTGAGTTCGCGAAGAGTTGTAGTTCTGGGCCATCGCGTTCGCGTTAGAGATCTCGCGTTCGCGTAAGAGGGCCTGGGGGCCCAGCCTAGTTTGTTCATCGCGTTTGCGTTTGGGCGTCGCGTTCGCGTAGTGTTGGAAGCTGAAGCATCGCGCTCGTATCTGGTGGTACGCGCTCGCGTCTCGTTAATTGGTCAATGTTAATTTTTGTTCATCGCGAATGCGAGAGGACCCTCGCGTTCGCATAGAAGGAAATAGCTAGGCAGAAGGGTTTTTATTAAATATTTCATCCGTGACCCAATCATTATTTTCCTCCGTTGTTGACCACATCAAGAGCTTTTTGGTAGAAATCGAAGAGGGTTTTGACGGGAATTGATTGGAGGTAAGTCTCGTGACCTAGAAACTCTATTTTATTGAAGAATCAACCTTTAATTCTTGGAAAATTGGGTAAAATTTTGAAAAACTAGGGCTTGGGTTTTGAAATAAAAATTTGGAATTTAAGGGGGCATTTGAACTCCGATTTTGGTAAATTTTATATGTAAGAACTTGTGGCGAGACGAGGAATCCGGTAATGTAAGTTTTGTAATTTTTCGAGAAGTGGGTCGGGGGCTCGGGTTTTTCCAACTTCGTAATTTTCGATATTTTTCGAGTCTTTTTGATTGTGTTTTATTCCCTTAGCCTATTATAATATATTCATTGTGGTTTTGGATAGATTTGACGCGCAAGGAGGTCGATTCGCGAGGAAAGGGCATTGCGAGCTACTCTTGGGCCGGCTAGAGGTGAGTAATGCTTGTAAATGATATCCTAAGAGTTTGAAACCCCGGATTTCACATCGTAATGTTGTATTGAGGCATGGCACGCATTCTATGATGAATGCGGGATCGTTTACTATTGGGGATTTGTGACATGGTCCATCCCGAGTGATATTTCTGTTATATTGGCGATTGAGACGCATACTTTATTACTGTGAATTGGGCTTATTGCCATGTTTGGGGCCTTGTGCCGACCTGTAGAATTCTTAGGGGATCTTCATTTGTTTTTTCCTCACTTGGTTGCCTAAATCATACTCTCAGTCATGTTTTCAACTGTTAAAAATATGATAAAAACTTTATTTTGAACATGAAATCATAAATAAAATTAATATGAGGGTTGAGATCCCTACAGTACGAAATGCATGAGTGGCTGCGCATTTATTTGACTGAGATGGATTGAGTACCCAATAGTGAGGATATATTTTCCTATGATATGGATCGGGCTGCATGCTGCAGCGATGATAAATTGATATTGAGGCCGAGAGCTTGTTTGATGCCACGATATGGCTGATATTGCGCTTGCGCTGTAGGAGCCCCTCCGGAGTCTGTACACACCCCCAGTGAGCGCCGTCGACAATAAATAAATGGAACGGGCTGCACGCCGTAACGGGTATTGGAATGTACCATTATTTGCATTGCATTGCATTCATGCATTTGTTCATTATTCATTGTTTGTGTTATTTCTCGAGATATCTGTTTGTTGTTGTGGTATTGTCTGATCACTCTTAAAGAGGATAAATCCTAGACAGTGGTAACAATGACACTGTATGATGTGTTTGGTCGGGTAATAGTGGCTGACCGGAAATAAAAATATTGCCCGAGGGGCGGGTCTCTGTGCAGAGTGTCACTAATTGTTGAAAAATTATTTTCGCAACTGTTGAAAGGATCATCTTCAAAAGAGGTTTAAAACTGAGCCAATATACTTTGAAAGGTTTCACAGTTTCACTGATTTTCTCAATGTATGGGCTATTCACTGCTTCTATACAGCATGATGATCTGTTATACGTGATTTCTTACCGCTATATTATTATTTACTTTTATTACTCACTGAATTGGAGTACTCACTTTACTCCCTGCACCTCGCGTGTAGTTGCAGGTATTGTTCACCCGGTATTATTAGCTGATTCAAAAATTCAACCTTCGGTATTTCAAGCCTAAATGAGCTACGGACTTCCAAAATATATTCCGAACACGCTCCCAATCCCAAAATCACCTAACTGAGCTAACAGAACCATCAAATTTCTATTTTGAGGTCGTCCTTATACTGTTCTGACTACGGACCACTTTTCAATACTTATGCTCTCATTTAGGGACTAAGTGTCCCAAAACTCTCCAAAAATTAACACAGAACGTCCCGGCAAACCAAAATAGCATAAATGAACTTAAGAAAAGCAGTTAATAGGGGATCGGGGCATTAATTCTTAAGACAACCGGCCGGGTCGTCACAGCACATCATAAGCCTAAGTCTGTCCGGCTTAGGTCATAAGGTAGCTATGCATATACGCTCGTCAACTCGCATATACATGACATCGAAATCAAGTAATAAGTAGCAAATAGATCAGCTATGGGGAGGTTTCCCTCTTACAAGGATTGACAAGAGACTTACCTCTTCCCGAGAACATCTTCAACCTTCCAAAATCTCATTTCTTTATCAATCTACCCTCAAACGCTCGAACCTAGCCAAAAGTTGCTCAAATGAGTCAATACAAGTTTTAGTAATTTATTTCATATAAAAGAGATTCAATCTTTAATCCAAATCAAAGAAATAACAAAAATTCAACCTCGTCCCTCGAGCCCAAAATTCATAATTGACCATAGATATAGATTACCCATAACTCCAAAATTTCAAATATATGAACAGATTTCAAATCGGGTTCCAATTTCATGCTCAAAACCTCCAAATTCACTCTCTTAAGTTGTAGGCAACCAAATATTTTACTTGTTTAATCCAATATTCTGATGTTAAATCTAGTGTTAGGTTCATGTAAAATTCATATATAGTTGGAATCACTTATCCCATTCTTGTAGACGAGGATCTACGCCAAAACCCTTTAAAATCGAGCTCCCAAGTCTCTAAAGTGGTGAAGAATAAAATAAAAATTCAAACATCTCGTTTATATACGTCAAAAACTAATCTCACATAGTGTTGATCGCACTTTCCTAGTATGGGCAGCACTTCCAACCACAGTCCAAGCTTTGAGGCCACAATCCACGTTATGCGCTTTGCAATCCAGCAAAGACTGCACTACCATCCTTTAGTACAATGGCCATAACTCTTCATAAAATTTTCCAAGTGATGAACAGCTTAAAATTTCGGAAACTAGATTCTATGGGCTATGACTTTTATTTGCGAACCATCCCAAAATTCTTTACAGATTAGGAGATATAAGCTGCCGAAATATGATAAACAAAATCGTAGATCCTGTTGTGGCCCTCAGTGCGATCCGCATATTGGCCATTTCCCTCACAACCAGGAGATTACCATCGCACTTGAGGCTTTGCCTGAGAACTCTAAAATTACCTTCAACACTCCAAATATTGCCCTCCCGCGCCACTGAAACTACTTAACATCATTAAAGTACCAAAATGCTCAAGCTTGTTCAAAACTCACTCGAACCCTTCCAAGACCCCATTCAATCATCCTAACTAGTTTATACACCCTATTCAAACTAGTTCAATGGATCAGAACACGAATAGCGATATCAAATCCAATAATCAAAGGCCAAACCACATATAGAGATTCTCTTAAGTTCATCAACCTTTATACTTCCAATCAAGCGTCTGAATCATACTTAAACACCTCATATTGAAACCTAATTTGGTGCACTTGTTCAATACAAATACTATTTAAAGTCTCGAAACATTGATCTGAATCCAATAACATCAATCAACTCTTGGTGAACTTGTGAACTCTTGAGTTCTTCAAATTGCCAACTTTCGACAATGATGTCGAATTCTTCTAGGAATCTCCAAAACAAAATTCGAGCGTACGTACAAGTCCAAAACATCATATGAACGTAATGGAACTATACAAACCCAATTTTGAATGCGCTTATCCATAATTAAAACATTGATCAACTCTTCCAATTTAACGCTTCTATTTAGAAACTATTCCAAATTACTTCCAAACTTCTTGGGATCAAAATTAATCATACCCACAAGTCTTAAATATTAAATGAACCTATGGAAAGTCTCATCACTTAACGATGTTATAACTCAAAACGACTGATCAGATCTTTATATATATATATATATATATATATATATATATATATATATATATATATATATAT
>MU700170.1:44133-64763 GCA_026770625.1 Nicotiana glauca
ATATATATAAAGGAGGGAATGAAAAAGGTGACTTGGCACATCTCTTAGACAAGGATTGCCATTTATCTTTTTCCTCCTTTTTTTGAGCACTTTCCTAATTATACATATAAAGGAGGGAATGAAAAAGGTGACTTGGCACATCTCTTAGACAAGGATTGCCATTTATCTTTTTCCTCCTTTTTTTTGAGCACTTTCCTAATTATAAAATATAAAATGACAAAAGGTCTACATATTTTATTTATTTTCCACTTCCCACAGTTAAACATTTTAAAAGAATTAATTACTTACTATTAGTTATTGTGCTTTGAATTGCTGATCGTGCCTTCCCTCTTAAACATCAAAGCTGCGGTTATTTTGTAATTACTACACTCTATATAATGAACAGTAATTACAGGCGTGAACTTAAATATCATCTTTTCATATTCCCATATGTTATCTTATTTGTGGTAAACACTAATCAAAGCCGTCACCAATGGTTCTTTTCTCCCTACAAATTCACAACCCCTAACCTCAATCATTCAATCTTCTGAATTTTTCTTCACTTATATATTCGTACATAGACGTTAGACTCATCAGCAGTGTCATTATTGTTTGCCAAGTTATTGCAGGTTCAAGTCGAGATTTTTAAAGAAATCTTGATTAATGTCGTGTTGTCGACTCAGGAACTTTACCGAGAAAGGCAGGGAAGATTTGTGTTGCATTCCATCAATTTATTACTTACTTCGTTTGTGTTGGTTCCAACTTTCCTTTTTCAATTTTTTATTGTTATGCACTAACAATTGTGTAGATTGTTTATTCTACAAAAATATAAAATAACAGAAAAAAGGGTGTGACACTTTGTTATATTTTTCGTAAGTTGCTTATTCTTCTTTTGCTTTTGTCATATAAGCAAATAAGTCATTTCATTTTTCATAATTATGCTAATAGTACTTTGAGTAGATGTTCCATTTTTATTATTATTTGTTTTTAGTGTACGTGCGTTGCACGTGTCTATCGTGTTAATTAATAAAAATATATACAAAAAGATTATTCTGCATGTACCTCATACACTTCTATAATCTAGGTAAACTAATCTTCGTGGGCCGTCAGCCAAACACTCCTAATTTAATCCCTTTTTTGAGTCTTATGTTTCTTCTCATTTCAAAAATTTTCATTTAACTCTAACTTATGCATCACATGAGAAAGTAGGAACACTAGAAAAGAACTCATTCCGCTTAATCTCTTTCTAAATAATTATATTTATGGATTACATGATTATATATATAGATCAAAGTAAAAATATAACATTTCAAAATCATGTAAATAGAAAAGTAAAAAAAAAAACAAAAAAACAAAAAAAGGAGAAAAGGATTCTACGTTTTTGTTTGACAAAGTTGCCGAAAAATTACCCATAACAAAAGTAGAAAGAGTTTCATTTTGATGTATTTTCCTTTTTTATGTATGTATAGGAAAAATAAAATTTAAAATAATTTGATTCCTTCTTGAAATATATATTTTTTAATTATCTTAAGATTTTAGGAAGTGAAGATATTTTACTTCCTTCTCTAAACGTACTTTTCTCATTTATTTATGGTAGAAATTTTAGAAATGTATTTTTCACTTTTATAAATCAAGGTCCTTAATAGAAAGTAATTAAATGAGTATTTCTAAATATTAGGAAAGTAAATTTAATGATTAATACTATACATAGGAAGATAATTAAATGACTATTTTGTCCAGTGCGAACTCTATTTTAAAGGGGTAAAAAAGACGACCGACATTTCATTAAGGACCTTCGTGCTTTTAATATAATATAGATATAGATATAGATATATATAAATATAGATATAGATATAGATGAATCATCAGAAGATTCACTAAATTATTCTCTGCGATGTAATTCTTTTTTCCTTTTATGTATATCATAACAATCTTTACTTTCGTTTTGTTTCCTTTTCCCTTATGAGATGTAGCTCATTTCTTTTATTTTTTCTTTCTTACTTTGCGAAGGTAACACTGTAGGTTAGTTATATGCTCTAACTAAATATTTTAAAAAATTAATTAGAATTAAACAAGTAACCACATAAAATTGAAATAAATCTAAAAGATTTTATGTTATAAAATTAAACTGAAATAGTCTTTATTCTCTCCGTTTATATTATAAAAACACAAAATAGCTCTTCTTATTTTTGCAGCATTCATGATCTTATAAAATAAGAGAAAGTTATAGAAGTAAATAATTTTAACTTTTTACGAAAATAATGTATGTAAAACATGTAGGTACAAGATGAGGTGATGCAATAGAAACTCGAACCGTTTTATTTTAGATGGTAAAAATGATCAGTTATATCATTATTTTAAGATCAGATGGAGAAAGAATATAAAGACGTGTAATTAAGAAAGAATACCATAGGAGAAAGAATTTCAGATATGACTGTTGAAACATTCTCATGCATAAAGATTACTAGACCTAGCTGACAAAGAGTAAAAAGGGCATTACTATAATGTGGAATCTTAAGGAGCAATTTTTTAAGAATTATAACAATAGTTTCTCATAAATTACGCGATTGTCTAGACCTTTGTTTTAAAAGGCAGAATTGGGACTCGTCCGCGGCTCGCCCCGGGGCTGAGCACTGGTAAAATGCTCCTGGGTTTATGTGTGGGGCTTAATTCCGTGAGACTTATGCCTCGGCCATCGGGGCTTACGCCTCAGATATGCCCAACGCCCAGCGTAGTGGGTTTTCCTATGTGACGATCCGACCCGTCGTCTCATGTGTTTCCATCCCCTTTTCCCCGTTTATTGCTTCTTCATGAATTATTATATGTGTTGGGTGAGTTTGAGTTGACTCGGATTGGATTTGGTAGGAAATAGGACAATTAGTCTCTCTAAGGAAAGATTGGCTTGGAAAAGTCAATAGGAAGTTGACTTGTGAGTTAGAGGGCTCGGATGTGATTTTCGACGATTCGGTTAGCTTCGGGGGATGATTTGAGGCTTACGAGCGCAATCAGAAGTAATTTTGGAGGTTCGGTGTAGAATTAGGCTTGAATTGGTGAAGTTAGCATTTGGCGATATCCGGTGATAGGTGAGATTTTGATCCGAGGGCCAGAATAAAATTCCGAGAGTTGCAGTAACTTCGTTAGGTAATTTGTGATGTGTGTGAAAATTTTCAGTTGAATCGGAGGTGTTTAGTCGGGTTTTGATCGAATGTGAGTTTCGAAAGAATTTGATAAACTTAGGCTTTGATTTGGTGAAATTCGATGATTTTGATGTTAATGAAAGTATTTTGATGATTCGAGCAAGTTCGAATAAGGTAATAGAACATGTTTGTGCTTCAGGCTGGGTCCCGGGGGCCTCGGGATGGATTCGGGTGGTAAAACGGAGAGTTTGGAGTTTGTTGCATGTTTAAGAATTTTTGGTTATGTCATTTCCGCATGTACGGAAAAGGGACCGCAGAGGCGGTTCCGCAGATGCGGCGTGGAGGACGCAGAAGCGGTCCTTGAGGGCTTGGCAATCTCCGCAGAAGCGGAAGGCAATCCGCAAAAGCGGACATCGCAGGAGCGATTTTCGACCGCAGAAGCGGTCCTCGAGATTTTAAGTTAGACCGCAGAAGTGGTTATTTTGACGCAGAAGCGGGAGCTGCAGGTGCGGTATCCCAACTGCAGAAGCGGAAACCTGGTTGGGTTTAAGTGAACAGTGTTTTCACGATTTTGAAAGAGAAGAAACATTTTGGACTTCGGACTAAGGAGATTTTGGGCGATTTTTGAAGAGGGTTTCGAGGGCTATCATCAGGTATGGATTCTTGAAATTAAATTATGATATTATTGTGTATAAACATGGATTAACACTGAAAACCCAAGGAATTAAAGGTTAAAAATGGAGGTTAAGGCTTGAAACTTAAGAGAGCTTAAACTAGGGATTTGAGGGGTCAAATGGACTCCGATTCTTGTGAATTTGATATGTATAGACTCGCGGAAAGATAAGGATTGTATTGATGTAAAATTTTCTGGATTTTGAGAAGTAGGCCCGGGGCTCGGATTTTGCCAATTTTGTGATTTTCGATAGTTGTCGAGTCTTTTCGATTGGGTTATATTCCCTTAACCTATTGTAACGTATTCGTTGTGGTTTTGGTTAGATACGACGCACGTGGAGGCTGGTTTGAGGGGCAAAGACGTCGCGGGCTAGAGATTTTATCGGTTCGAGGTGAGTAATACTTGTAAATGATATCCTGAGGGTTTGAAACCCCGGGTTTGCATATCATAGGGTTGTATTGAGGTGACTTGCACGCTGGATAACGAGCGTGGGATAGAGCATCGTTGGGGATTGTGACTTGTTCCGTCCCGCTTAATGAAATAACTACCTCATTGATTGAAGCTTAGTTGATATCCTTACAAAAATGGATTAGTTGTCGTGATTGGGCCTCGTGCCAACTGATTGAATCCATTAGGGATTATTATCACTGTTTCCATGATACTTGGCATGTTAATTGATTTCAGTCCTGAGTTACACACTGCTTTGAACTGTCTAGTCATACCTCTAAGATTTTAAAACTTAAACTACACATTTTTAACGTTCGGAACTGAGAACGGTTATTTGAATATTGCCCTAGTGGCTTATGTGCATTTCTGGACTGAGCATGGATCGGGCTGCGCACCGCAACAGTGTTATGTGTGCATTTTTTGGACTGAGGATGGATCGGGCTGCGCGCCGCAGCGGTGTGATATTGATATTGCACTTGGGCTGTAGGAGCCCCTCCGGAGTCTGAACCCCCACAGTGAGAGCGGGTACCCAAACGGATCGGGCTGCGCGCCGCAGCGGTCATGTGCATTGCATTGCATTCATGCATTGGTTCTTGTTTGTACTACATGTCATGACATTTAGTACTCTCATATTATTGGCATCCACGCTACTTCTTGCACTGTTTACCAGATACCCTAGTGTTATTTGTTGGTGGAGTGTTGTGCCCGAGGTGCTGACTTATGTGCTGACTTGGACTATCTGATATCGCATTCATATGCTTGATTGTTGGAAGAGGATATTTTCAAAAGAGGTTTTTAAACTGAACCAAATATCGTCTAAAGGATTTTCACGGTTTTACTATTTTCTCAAAGGGTCATACTGTCCTGTATAGCATGATGGAGTGCTCCAACGTGATTTCTTGCCGCTCAGTTATTGTTTACTCTTATTACTCATTGAGTTGGAGTACTCACTTTACTTCCTGCACCTCGCATGCAGTTGCAGGTATTGTTCACCTGGAAGCAAGTTAATAGTTGATTGAAGGTATTACTGCTAGTATACTAATGTAGTAGACAAGGTGACCACCAGCGTTCACGGCACCAGACTTCATCTTTTGATTCTAGATTTTATTTTGTATATTATTATTGGCCCAGTAGTCGTGCTCAGTCTTCTTTAGATGCTCGTGACTTGTGATACCCCGGTCGGGCTGTGTTGGGTGGTAAATATCAGTTATTAATGCCATTAAGTCATATTATTCATTCATTTATATTTGTTAACTGTTAAAAAGGGGCATTGTTGTTCTGTTGGCTGACCTTGTCTTCACTAGAGGCGCCATCACGACCGGGTTTGGGAATTGGGTCGTGACAAGTTGGTGTTAGAGCCTAGGTTACTAGGTCTCACGAGTCATGAGCAGGTTTAGTAGAGTCTCGCGGATCGGTACAGAGACGTCTGTATTTATCCTCGAGAGGCTGCAGAACCTTTAGGAAAACTTCCCATTCTCGGAATTCTTATCGTGCGTACTTGATTCAGCTTGAGATATAGCTCTTGAAATTTCTTCCTCACGTCTGTATGCGCACGTGAGCGCTCAGTATTGTATGTGCCTTGATGGCTTGTGATTCCTCGATCATGGGGCGAGATGTGATCTTCGTGAGTATATCGGGCCAGTCTGGAGGACTTGAGGCCGGATCTTTGCCTATGGCTTAAGCACCAAGGTGCTGATTGTGTGAGCAAGTGTTCTGAACTTATATGTTCGATATTGTCCCTATTAGCCGAATGGTGGTTGGATATCCATGTGATGAGTATGTTGGTACTGTGAGATGTATCTATGTGATCTTGATAGTGACGAAGGAGTCTGCTGAATGATAGATGAGCTGTTAAGTGTTCGGTTCCTATTGTGATTCGATGTGTAGCCCGAATATGGGCGCGTGAAGAATACTTTTGTGTCTCCTAGTTGGGAAGTGAAGTACATTACGTGTGGCGATATGAGTTCAGACTCAGGAAGACTAAATGGATGTGTTATGTGTATGATGGTGGAAGGTGTGTTGAAATACTAAACTGAGGCGAAGCGGGTGGGTTATCTCCTGTGGAGTGTTCTTGAGTGGTATGATCCATATGTGTCCGTTAGAAGATCCCATGTGTAATTGAAAGGTACGTGTTGAAATTTAAAATTTTGGGTCGCTTAAGAGAGTGGACTCAGCTGATTTGGGGGTGCATGCGAGGTTTGCAGAGGATTTCAGTACCAGATGATCTGTGTTTTCATAAACTAGTAGATTATTTGAGTTTAATCTCACTATAATATTGCGGCATCATTAGAGTAAAAGTACTATGGGTTATTGAATGTGTCCTGATAGATGCCTTCAGGCCAAGTTGGGGAGGTTGCTATTGATTAGCTGATTGCACGGGTAGGAGCTATGTTGGTTTCATTTTGAGGTAGGCTGGCGGATCAGTTCTGGTTGCAAGAATTGAGCCGAGGATGGCACGTGTGAAGGAAAATTTTGATAAAGGTTATACGATGCTTCGTAGATGTGTGAAAATAATAGGATGTCTTAAGCTATTACTGGTAAAGAATGCTCAGTGTATAGAGAAGGAAGATGGTTGTTTGTATTGGTATGAGATCATGTTCTGCGATGTCAGAGTGCTAATAAGGCACGAGTAGTTCTGTTCGTTAAGTCAGATAATTTACAGTTGTGTAAGAGTGAATGACTCTCGAGAATGGTTTTATTGTGTTCAAGATTTGGCATGTAATAATCAGGTGTCTTAAGGTTGTGTTTGTGCCCAAGGACTGTGTTTTCATTAGAAAAGATCAAGACTTGTGGTATTTTATGTTAATTATGGGATTCTATGTATCAGTATCTGGAAAGTAATGGTAACGAATTCAGAGTCGCAGAAAGCTCTTCGGGGTAAGGTATTCTGGAATGTGGTAGTTCTGGGCATGGTTGAGAGAGTATTCAGTGGCTTATGGGTCTTAGATTGTGTGGTCTTATGTGCGAGTCTCGCGTGGTAAGCCTGGATTGAGGCCTTGTGATGCTACAGCGAGGGAGAAATATCAAGTGGATGATGAATAAAAAGAGAAATTAGATAGATAGAATAGCTTGATAGTAGACCGAATCGGTATGGTAAGGATATGATTAATTCTTCATATGTGTTCAAGGTAATCAGTTTTTACTGGTATTGTGCAGCAAGGCTCTTGAGTTCTGACAGCTTGCTTAGCTTGGTTCGGGTAGAAGGATTCAGTCCTGGCAGTTTATCTTGTGCAATGGAATTGGAAGAGAGAGTTCTTGACGAGTTTCACCGTGGTTTAGAGAAGTATATATTGCCTATGGGCATACAGAGCATGGAATGTGTAGTGATTTCTCTTCTAGATGGGATTGATGGAGAGTTCTTGACTAGAGGAATTCATAGATGTTTGTGGTCAGGAAAAGGGAGATGGAGTTCTCATGTTATCCTAGTGTGGTATGGTATATGCAATATATTATGGAGAATTGGAATTTGTGTGTGTGAGGTTATGGTTCAGTTCTGAATTGAGAGTCATTAGAATCTTAAGCAGCATGAGTAGTTTTAGGTGATTAGAGGATTGAGCTTCAGATGATTAGGGTGAATGATCCTCATATGACTAAGGAAATGGTATTGCAAATCATAGTGATTTGACGAGGGTATATGTTTTAGAAAAAAGGCAATGTAATTAAGTTGATGGCACTTCGATAGTGTTGCGGCATTTTCTTGATAGATCGACTGTTGATATCTAAATCTGTTTGATGGCACATGGGGAATTTTAGAATAACTTTCGTGGAATGATTGGGTACTCGAGGTGTAATATGTATTCATATTGCGGAATTTGGGATCAGGTACAGTGATTCGTGTGCTATATGGAGTTGGAAACTGGGAGTTCTCATGTTCAGGCTATGTAGTGGTTGTGGATAGTGTGTATTGGTACCGTTAGAGGCTATTGGGGTTTGGAAGCCCGAGTGGATCTTTCTTTGCTTGGTATATTAGATTCTGGATATGATATTGGGGTGTAGATCGGTTGTCTCAATGTTAGGTTATTCTAAACTATTGTGTTATGGGTTATGTCGGAAAATGCCACAGGTTGCATGGCGAAGTGCATTGGACTATGTTCTAGCAGAATGGTTGTGTTCCAAAGACCAGCGGACGGTTGGGAAAGATTGTTTTCCTTAATTGGGCCTTTGTGACGGATGTCAGTATAGAGGTTTCTACCATTGATTCAGTTCCGGTGTTGAGGAACTTTTTTTTCGGATGCGTTCCTTGTGGTCGGGCATGTCGTCGGGCGAGATTATGGATTTTGGTATTGATTTGGTATCGGGCATCGTATCGTACGGCTCCGGCATGAGTTATAGTAGTGGAAGAAGCAGCTTCAAGCTTCTTTGTAATGAGTTTGTTGATAAGCTGATTGGATACGTGTTTAGCTTGAGTTGGCTTGGTTGGCCCCGAATTGTATTGATGAAGGATAGGTTGATTTGATCGTTATTGAACCTGCTAGTGATATGGGGATATCTATGAGTTTCTTTTTCTGTGCTGTGAGTCGTTATGATTTTCGGACTGTGGGCACATATACTGCGGTGTTATTGAGATTCATCGTGGAAGTTGAGTTTTGTAGCTTACAACGCTATAAGTAGATATCATTATGCACTCAGTATGCTTACGACCAACACTCGGTATTTTGTTATAATGAGCAAATTTGGCTCGATATGTATCTCCTTATGTGAGATATTTGTGTGGATCGGGTGGCACGCCGCCACGGGTATGTTATCTAGATCGGGTTGCACGCCGCAACAGCGTGATGTTGAGAATAGTTTTCCAAATGCTATTTTGTATGCCTTGCTTCCTGGTTTCTAAGGAAAGTCTGTATTGGGTGTTGGTCGGCGAATGGCATATCGGTTGTGTCCTTTTAGGATCGTATGGTGTATATTACTTGCTTCACCATAGGTATAATGATTTGTTTGGGTTCCAGATATCAATCGTGCGTGGTTGTCAATTTCGAGTATAGCGACTTGAGGTGCTTCATGTGTAATAGTATTTGGATAAGATCGCGCATTGTAGCGAGGCTACGTGGAGATTAGACCCTTCGGAGTAGATTCAGGTATTCTATTTTTATGATGTGGGGTGGGGTCCCAGCCTTGTGTTGTGATGGTACTGAGGAGTTTGAGTTACAGCTCTTTTGTTTGAGTCATTTGTCATAATTTGAGTATGTTCAGACCGCCCTTCATTGGTGCGTGGATTATGCAAGTTGTAGCTTAGGCCTGTGATGAGGTATCATATCACCAGAGTGGTGTGTTGGTGACCGTGGGAGTCATTAATGAATACGAACACATTTGATTACAGCTTGTTGGAAGAATAATATTGAGGTTCGGTTCGGAAATCTGCTGTGGTATTAGTCAAAAGGGAAGTGGTTTCATGAGTGGTTGATCTGAGAAAAGGTTATGGTTTGCTATGTGTTTCATTATCATTGGTAGGATATGAAAGTGTTGGAATGAGACTTTAGCTAATAAGAGGTTTCTATCGGTATATGATTGTTGTGGACAATTGCCGTGAATGGGAGTTATCACTGCATGTGTTTGAGCTATGTGGTATATCATAGAATTGCACCAGAGGTTGTAGGTATGGGTTATTACAACTGGTTCGGACTTATCCTAAGTATAGATATGAGGTTCTGGTCTTGCGTATAATTTCGGAAAGTGCGATGTGGTTCTACGAGTCATGGTTTGGGTGGGTTGTGAGATTTCAGCTATGTTGTGTTATCGGACTTATGCGAGTAGGGTGACGTGGGATCACCCCGGGTATATGCTTGGTAAGGTTATTCAGCTATTGGTTGGCTTCTAGGACAACTCTGGATACGCTCGAGGACGAGCGTTGGTTTAAGTTGGGGAGGATGTAACGACCCGACCCGCCGTCTCATGTGTTTTCGTCCCCTTTTCCCAGTTTATTGCTTCTTCATGAATTATTATATGTATTGGGTGAGTTTGAGTTGATTCGGATTGGATTTGGTAGGAAATGGGCAATTAGTCTAAGGAAAGGTTGGTTTGGAAAAGTGTCAACCGGAAGTTGACTTGTGAGTTAGAGGGCTCGGATGTGATTTTCGACGAGTCAGTTAGCTTCCGGGGAAGATTTGAGGCTTAGGACAATCGGAAGTAATTTTGGAGGTTCGGTGTAGAATTAGGCTTGAATTGGTGAAGTTAGCATTTTGGCGATATCCAGTTGATAGGTGAGATTTTGATCTGAGGGTCGGAATGGAATTCCGAGAGTTGCAGTAACTTCGTTAGGCGATTTGTGATGTGTATGCAAAATTTCAGTTGAATCGGAGGTGTTTAGGTCGGGTTTTGATCGAATGTGAGTTTCGGAAGAATTTGATAAACTTAGGCTTTGATTTGGTAAAATTCGATGGCTTTGATGTTAACGAAAGTGTTTTGATGATTCGAGAAAGTTCGAATAAGGTAATAGAACATGTCTGTGCTTTTGGTTGGGGTCCCGGGGGCCTCGGGGTGGATTCGGGTGGTTAAACGGAGAGTTTGGAGTTTGTTGCATGTTTAAGAATTTTTGGTTCTGTCATTTCCGCATGTACGGAAAAGGGACCGCAGAGGCGGTTCCGCAGATGCGGCAGGGAGGTCGCAGAAGCGGTCCTTGAGGGCTTGGCAATCTCCGCAGAAGCGGAAGGCAGTCCGCAAAAGCTGTTACGACCCGGATTTCCCACCATCGAGATCGTGATGGAGCCTACTCGTGGTAGCTAGGCAAGCCAACTTATCTACCTTTTTACCATTAAACTACCTTTTTATCATTTAACAATTATCTTAACAGTCTATAGCATCAATATAAAACATAAATTCTAATGAGAACAATAGCGGAAGTCTGTCTGATAAATACGAATCAAAATGCAGAACAGTTAAATATCTTCTCTACCCAAGATTTGGTGTCACATTACTCACGAACCTCTAAGAATAAACTAAATACAAAGGTCTGAAAGAAATATAACAGCTGTCTGTCTCAAAACAATGAGGCAACAGTCAAATAAGAAAACATAAAGAAGAGACGCCGGGCCTGTGGACGCCTGCAAGGCTACCTTAGTCTCGTGATAATGAAATCCTGCTCTCGTACTACTGCTGCTGCTGCTCCTCAAAACCTGGACCAGTGCAAAAATGCACAGAAGTGTAGCATCAGCACAACCAACCCCATGTGCTGGTAAGTGTCTAGCCTAACCCCGGCGAAGTAGTGACGAGGCTAGACTGGACACCACGTAAACTTGTGTAGTTATAAATATACAACGGAACATCGAATACAAGACAATTAACAACATGGGAGGGGGAGACATGCTATGGGGAGATACAATCTCAACAGTAATCCCAAATAACAAACTAGAACAACTTAGATTCACGATGAACAAGGAAACAATTCTCAATATAAACACATGGTATCAATAATTGTTGCGGCTTGCAATCCACTCCACAAATATCATTGTTGCGGCGTGCAACCCGACCTATAAATACCACTTATCAGGTATCACTGTTGCGGCGCACAACTCGACCCTCACATAGCATTGTTGCGGCGCGCAACCCGATCCTCAATATCATTGTTGCGGCGTGTAACCCGCTCCTCAATGTCATTTAACAGTCGGGTTCCCCAAACAAATGTCAGAATTAAGGGACATAAGAATAAGCAAATATTTGACAAAAGTCTCGGCAAGGGAAATATCAACAACGCTTTCTTTTTCTTACTTTTCTTATATTATAATTCACTCTACCATTTTGAGCCAACGCTCCAAAGAATCCAATCATTTCATATATTTTCAATATTCGTATCACAATTCGAGCCAATGCTCCCAGGAATCAAATAATTATTTTACCTTTCACATGTTATTCACAACATATAGAATTTCTCCAATAAACACGGAGGTCACAACCAAGTCATGGTAAATCACATTATAAGGACTCACGGTCATGCTAGACACCGATGTATAAATACTCGTCACCATGCCTATACATCGTACTCGATCATATAGAAATTAGCAACAAGACTCAACTCCTATTCCCTCAAGGTAGGGTTAAACCAAACACTTACCTCAAGCCTTGAAATCCACTTAATCCTCAACTATTGCTTTACCTCGAGGTTCCACCTCCAATACAGTGATATCTAGGCACAATCAATTTAATAATATCAATAAAGACTCAATGGCAACATCCCATAGCTTAAATATGAATTTTCTAGTATTATTCCAAAAATCCCAAAATTAGACATCGGGCCCACATGGTCCAAACTCGAGGCTCAGACCAAAACCCAGTCACCCATAACCCCACGAGTCCAAATATATATAATTTGTTTTAAGATTCGACCCCAAGTTGAGGTTGAATCACCCAAAATTCTTAAAACCCTAACTCTACCCAAAACTCATAATTTCTACCTTGAATTTCATGATTTAGGGCTAGGATTTCAATAATTAATGAAGGAAATTGAAGGAAACAAGTTGAACAATGCTTACCCAAGAAGTTTTGATGAAAGGGAGCTTCAATGGACGCCTAAGTGCTTGGAGAAGAAAGGGTTTCTTGTATTTCTATAAAAATCCCGAGCTATTGTTCTATTTTTAACTTAAAAATTCGCTGGGCAAAATTGTCCTTCGCGTTCGCGGGAGGGGGCCGCGTTCGCGAAGGGTAAATTGGGAAATATATCGCGAACGCGTGAAGGGGAGCGCGAACGCGTAGAAGAAAATGTTGGGGGCCCAGGGTCTGTTATACGCGAATGCGATAAGGGGATCGCGAACGCGGTGAAGGGAGAGGTTGAACTACGCGAACGCGTGAATACAAGCGCGAACACGATGAGTAAAATGAAGGCTAAGTCTTCTGAGTCAACTACTCTACGCGAACGCGAGAATAAGATGCGAACGCGATGAAGGACGAGGCTGAAGCTTCGCGAATGCGTGAGTCCTAGCGCGAACGCGATGAGTAAAACCACTGGGCACCTGTTGCAGATTTTCTGCAGTTTTCCTAAGACCAAAACCACCCCGATACCTATCTGAAACTCACTCGAGCCCTCGGGGCTCCAAACCAAATATGCACACTGACTCAAAAATATCATACGAACTTGCTCGAGCGATCAAATCGCCAAAATAACATCAAAATCAATGAATTGAGCCTTAAATCCAAGAAATCTTTCCAATTTTCATAAACTTCTAAATTTTCCAATTTAAGGCCGAAACACTTCAAATGACGTTCGTTTTTAACCAAACTTTACAGGAAGTGCTTAAACAATATATAAGACTTGTACCGG
This sequence comes from Nicotiana glauca, assembly GCA_026770625.1. Classification (NCBI taxonomy): domain Eukaryota; kingdom Viridiplantae; phylum Streptophyta; class Magnoliopsida; order Solanales; family Solanaceae; genus Nicotiana; species Nicotiana glauca. The sequence continues at coordinate 57,617 of MU700170.1, forward strand.
GTGTCAGAACTAAAATACGAGCCCGATATCATTACTTTTTGATCAAATTTCATTTCCATTTTCCTTAAAAATTTCAGAAAAAAAAATTTAACAGAAAAATTCTTTTACTCGGGTTCTAGACCTCGGATTTCGACTTCGGGCACATGCCCGAGTCCCATATTTTTCTACAGACCTTCCCGGACCGTCCAATCTCGGGTCCGGGTCCATTTATCAAAAATATTGACCGAAGTCAACTTTAATCATATTAATATCAAAATTCTTCAAATTTTTCATAGATTTCACATATTTCAACATAAAAAGCTTTTCGGCTATGCGCTGGACTGCGCACGCAAATCGAGGTGATAGAAAATAAGGTTTTCAAGGCCTCAAAAGCACGGAACGGATGAGGAAATAGGTGATGACCCTTTGGGTCGTCACAAAAGCGGACATCGCAGGAGCGGTTTTCGACCGCAGTTAGACCGTAGAAGTAGTTATTTTGACGCAGAAGAGGGAGCCGCGGGTGCGGTATCCCAACCGCAGAAGCGAAAACCTGGCTGGGTTTAAGTGAACGGTGTTTTCACGATTTTGATAGAGAAGAAACATTTTGGACTTCGGACTAAGGAGATTTTGGGCGATTTTTGAAGAGAGTTTCGAGGGCTATCATCGGGTATGGATTCTTGGACTTCGATTATGATATTATTGTGTATAAACATGGATTAACACTGAAAACCCAAGGAATTAAAGGTTAAAATTGGAGGTTAAGGCTTGAAACTTAAGAGAGCTTAAACTAGGGATTTGAGGGGTCAAATGAACTCTGATTCTTGTGAATTTGATATGTATAGACTTGCGGCGAGATAAGGTTTGTATTTATGTAAAATTTTTTGGATTTCGAGAAGTAGGCTCGGAGCTCGGGTTTTGCCAATTTTGTGATTTTCGATAGTTGTCGAGTCTTTTCGATTGGGTTATATTCCCTTAGCCTATTGTAATGTATTCATTGTGGTTTTGGTTAGATACGACGCGCGTGGAGGCCGGTTTGAGCGGCAAAGACGTCGCGGGCTAGAGATTTTACCGGTTCGAGGTGAGTAATACTTGTAAATGATATCCTGAAGGTTTGAAACCCCGGGTTTGCACATCATAGTGCTATATTGAGGTGACTTGCATGCCGGATAACATGCGTGGGGTAGAGCATCATTGGGGATTGTGACTTGTTCTGTCCCGCTTAATGAAATAACTACCTAATTGATTGAAGCTTAGTGATATCCTTATAAAAATGGATTAGTTGTCGTGATTGGGCCTCGTGCCAACTAATTGAATCCTTTAGGGATTATTATCACTGGTTCCATGATACTTGGCATGTTAATTGATTTCAGTCCTAAGTTAAATAATGCTTTGAATTGTCAAGTCATAGTTCTAAGGTTTTAAAACTTAAACTACACATTTTTAATATTCGGAACTGAGAACAGTTATTTGAATATTGCCCTAGTGGCTTATGTGCATTTCTAGACTGAGCATGGATCAGGCTGCGCATTGCAGCAGTGTTATGTGTGCATTTTCTGGACTAAGGATGGATCGGGCTGCGCGCCACAGCGGTGTGATATTAATATTGCGCTTGGGCTGTAGGAGCCCCTCCGGAGTCTAAACCCCCACAGTAAGCGCGGGTATCCAAACGGATCGGGCTGCACGCCGCAGCGGCCATGTGCATTGCAATGCATTCATGCATTGATTCCTGTTTGTACTACGTATCATGACATTTAGCACTCTCATATCATTGACATCCACGCTACTTGTTGCATTGTTTACCAGATACCCTGGTGTTATTTGTTGGTGGAGTGCTGTGCCCGAGGGGCTGACTTATGTTCTGACTTGCACTATCTGATATCGCATTTATATGCTTGATTGTTGGAAGAGGATATTTTCAAAAGAGGTTTTTAAACTGAACCAAATATCGTTTAAAGGATTTTCACGGTTTTACTGTTTTCTCAAAGGGTCGTACTATCCTATATAGCATGATGTGGTGCTCTTACGTGATTTCTTGCTGCTCAGTTATTATTTATTCTTATTACTCATTGAGTTGGAGTACTCACTTTACTCTCTGCATCTCGCGTGCAGTTGCAAGTATTGTTCACCCAGAAGCGGGTTAATAGTTGATTGAAGGTATTACTGCTGGTATACTACTATAGTGCAAGGTGACCGCCAGCGTTCATGGCGCCGAACTTCATCTTTTGATTCCAGATTTTATTTTGTATATTATTATTGGCCCAGTAGTCGTGTTCAGTCTTCTTTAGATGCTCGTGACTTGTGACACCCCGGTCGGGCTGTGTTGGGTGGTAAATATCAGTTATTAATGTCATTAAGTCGTATTAATCATTCATTTATGTTTGTTAACTGTTAAAAGGGGGCATTGTTGTTCTGTTGGCTGGCCTTGTCTTCACGAGAGGCGCCATTACGACCAGGTTTGGGAATTGGTTCATGACAACCTAATAGAACTTTATGCAATTATATGTGACTAACCTTGTAAATCCTCAAATTTTCTTAATAAATCGTTGACCATTCAAAATTACTTTTTTCTTAATTATAAATTATTAAATTGAGAGTATTTTATGTCATAATTAAAATAAAATTTATTGCATGTTATCCACTAAGACTGTTGTGGTTGTTAATTTTAACTAAAATTTTCATTTAAAAAGTATTTATTTATTAACATTTGTTATGTCTTTACTATATAATAGTCTATAAATTTTATTTTTTTTACCTTTACGAGATACAATACTTATTAATTTAATAACTCAGTATTAGCTTGTAACTATTTATAAATAATTAGTTATCATGGTATTGTATAGTGAATTATGTGTCACTATATTAACTTGTTGAAACATAAAAATGAATGATGTTAGGGAATCATATTTAAATTATAAATTATGTTTTTATATAGATTCTCTTTCAAATAGAAAGCATATTAAATAAAAGGAGTATTTTCAGAAAAATATCAATTTATAATATCTAAATTCTTTCAAGATTCATTACTCCTTAAGAGATATATATATACGATTTTGTATCGAATACATTACTTTTTTTTAAAGCAAAATACATTACTTTTGATGCAGCTAATTTGAATTAAATTTATAAATATTTTAAATAGATTATTTATTATAATTTTGTGATTCTAATGTAATTTTTATAATTATTTTTTACTTTATACTATTTTAAAATTCTTGAAATTAGTAAAATTTGAAGATCCGTGGGACTTACGCTCCAGGTTTCAGGGCTTACGCCTCGCCTCGTCAGAGTTAAAACAGCTCGTCTCACGCCCCCGCTTTTTGAAACATTGGTCTAGACAATAAATTTGTTTAAAAATGTACCGCAAGCATGCATTTTAGATTATGGAGAAAGCATCTTTGTAACTGGTTTCTAATGCGACACCTTTGATTGTTTCAATAGGTTTGTGGCACCCTTTTTCTCTCATTTCTATTTAGAGTCTGTTTGGCCAAGTTTATGGGGAGGCCAAACGTATTTTTTTTATTTTTTTTTGTCAAAAATAGGACTTTCCAAAAAATATGAGGTGTTTAGCCAAGACGAAAAAGTACTTTTGAGCAGCAGCACAAGCAATTTTTCTACTTTTTAGGAGAAGCTTCCAAGAAGAAGAAGCAAAAGCAAAAAAATTAATTTATTCAAGACAAAAATAACCTTACAATAAATTAATATTTCTTAAATTATTCCTCATTAATTTAACATTTTTTTTCCTTTTCTTTTTTATTTCTTCCATACATTTTTTTCTCTTTTTTATTTCAATCATATTTTTATTCTCTTTCTCCTATTCCTAAGAGTAGATTTTTAATTTATATTAAATAATGTATTTTGATATATTTAAATTACCAACAATAAGTAATACTAGAAACTCAATGCTATTAATTTGGAATAACTATATTTTATACCGATTGGAGTTTTTAATTTATATTTTAATTATTTCTTTTATAAGAAATATTTAAACTTATTTTTTTTAAATAATACTAATGCAAATTGAACATTTACTATCCTTTTTCGTAATTTAATACTTAAAAGTAGTTTTTAAAAAAATTAGTCAAACACAATTAGATTGCAAAAAGTACTACTCAAATGAATTGGCTAAACATAAATTGCTATTTTGCAAAAAAAAAATCAAAAAATATTTTTGAACGAAAGTACTTTTCAAAAGAAGCAATTTTGACAGCTTGACCAAACGGGTTCTTAATTTGAATGTTTCTCCCATATTTTTCTATTACAGAATATTAAATAGACTATTAAAAAAACATGAGAAAGAGATAGATTAATTTATTTAATAAGAAATTGGTAATATTTGATCATAGTTTGATTTTTTAGTAATCGTGCGAAGCGCCAGCAAGTAGAGTAGTTTAAGATAAAATACCTACAGAGTTGGACCGGTAAATGCGTAATTTGGGACTGCCGACTACTGAAGTACTAAGCTCACTTTAAATTATTGGGCGCGACTTTTCAACGACTGCTGTCTTTTCAATCAATTGCGTCCAAATCTTATTTTAGTACTAAAACGGTTTGAAGTTCGTTCTTAGCAGAAAATCTCTCTTTTTTAGTCGTCCGTTGTTGAGGTCCACTTTGCCCATCTTTTTCTTTCCCTTGATTGTCCATTGTCCAAGGATTAAAACCATACCGTATATCCGAGAACTTATCTGTACTTACTCCTTTAAATTCAAATTGACGCCTATAATTGGAACAACTAATGCAAATAAAGCCTGTTAGGACCGCAAAAAGTGCAGGTGTCATGCGGAAGCTAGCAAAGCAAACCTTGAGCGATAATAAATCCAACAATAAAAGAGAAATCTACCAAAAAAGACACAAACATTTAACGTGGTTCGGTCAACTGACCTACGTCCACAACGGAGATGAGCAATCCACTATAATAAAAGAGAGTACAAAATATCGAGAGAACAACCTCACGAAGAGGCAAACACAAGTGACACACTAACACTTGTCTCGTAAAATTCTCCCCCTAAACAAGACTCTCAAGCCCCCTATGGCTACATTGTGGATGCTACGGAATGAGAAGGAAGGATCCTCAATTTATAGAAGTCCAAACATTTTCCTACAAGAAAAAGGACTGGCCAAATATTGGAGATTTATAATTTCCTTTTACAAAAAGGAAAACCCAGTTAAGGTAATTATATTGCCCTTTTCCTTCAACAAATAGGAAAACCTAATATGGTAAGAAAATTATGGCAAACACCTAACAATTCTCCCCCTTGGCCTGAATTTTCTAACAAAATTAACTTGATCAACCTTCTTCACATAGCTTTCAACACGTCACATCTCCAAATCTCCGCCACAAAGTTTGTCTTAACGTGCGTAGCACACCGGTCAAATTTCTCAAACAAAAATCACGATTATCATCAAATATGTCGCGGCTAGAACTGAACCTGCCAAGATAAACCTGTCTTGAACCTCGCTCTGATACCACTTGTTAGGACCGAAAAAGTCAGGTGTCATGCGGAATCTAGCAAAGCAAACGTTGAACGACGATAATCACACAACAAAGAGAAATCTACCAAAAGAGACACAAACATTTAACGTGGTTCGGTCAACTGACCTACGTCCACCACGGAGATGAGCAATCCACTATAATAAAAAGAGAGTACAAAATATCGAGAGAACAACCTCACGAAGAGGCAAACACAAGTGACACACTAACACTTGTCCCGTAAAATTCTCCCCCTAAACAAGACTCTCAAGCCCCCTATGGCTACATTGTGGATGCTACTGAATGAGAAGGAAGGATCCTCAATTTATAGAAGTTCAAACTTTTTCCTATAAGAAAAGGGACTAGCCAAGTATGGAAGAACTTACAATCTCCTTTTATAAAAAGGAAAATCCAATTTAGGTAATCATATTGCTCTTTTCCTTCAAGAGATAGGAAAACCAAATATGGTAAGAAAATTATGGCAAACACTTAACAATTCTCCCCCTTGGCCTGAATTTTTTAACAAAATAAACTTGATCCACCTTCTTCACATAGCCTTCAACATGTCGCATCTCCGAATCTCCGCCACAAAGGTTGTCTCAACGTGTGTAGCACTCCGGTCAGATTTCTCAAACAAAAATTACGATTATCGTCAAATATGTTGCAGCTAGGACTGAACCAGCCAAGATGAACCTGTCTTGAACTTCGCTCTGATACCACTTGTTAGCTTCTGCATGACATCTATATTTTTTGCGGTCATAACAGTGGTATCAGAGCCTCTGTTATTTATCTGGGTTATTACAGAATGGAGGCGAATATGAGCAAGATGGTATGTTTAAATGGGAGAAATTATAATGTCTGGAGAAGCAAGATGAAAGACTTATTGTTCATGAAGAAGATGCATCGACCTATTTTTTCAGCTCATAAACCCGAGAGTATATCCGATGAAGATTGGGATTTTGAGCACCAATAAGTATGTGGATATATACGGCAATGGGTTGAAGATACTGTTCGCAACCATATTGTGAACGAGATACATGCGAGATCATTGGGGGAAAAGCTAGAGACTCTTTATGCTTCAAAAATCGGGAACAACAAATTTTTTCTGCTAAAGCAATTGATGACCTTTAAATACAAGGAAGGCAGCCCTATCCTTGATCACATAAATGATTTTCAGGGCGTCCTTGATCAGCTATCTGGAATGGGGGTTAATTTTGATGATGAGATACAAGGACTTTGGCTTCTTAATACTCTGCCAGACTCTTGGGAAACTCTTCGTGTTTCTTTGACAAATTCAGCTCCTAGAGGTAAGGTGACCATGGAATATGCCAAAAGTGGTGTGTTGAACGAGGAAGTAAGGAGAAAATCTCAGAGTTCATCCTCACAAACAGATATCTTGGTTACAGAAGACCGGGGGAGAGATAAAACAAGAGGCTCAAGGAATAGAGGTAAAAGTAAAAGTAAGTTAAGGTCCAAATACTATAATGTTACATGCAACCACTGTGGCAAGAAAGGACACATCAAAAGGTTTTGCCGCAAGTTGAATCAAGACACTAGAGAAGGAAAGAAAGTTGAAAATAACGAGAATAATATTGCTGCTATTGTTCGGGATGGCCTTCTTTTTGCTTATGATGAAAACGTCATCAATTTGGTATCCCATGAGACGAGCTGGATAGTAGATTCTGGAGCTACCTCACATGT
>MU700170.1:69208-105474 GCA_026770625.1 Nicotiana glauca
GGATGATGCATAAAAACAAAAATAAAAAATTTAAAAATTACAATATAAAAGTGTTTTAAAAAAATCTCTTTTGTGCGAGGGTAGAGGGGGGTGGATGGTGCAAAAAAATAAAAATAAAATAAAATTTTGAAATTAAAAAAAAACTAAAAAAATAATTTTTTGGGCGGGAGGGGTGGGGGTTGGTGACAGAAAAACTAAAATTTGAAAGAAAAAAAAGGACTTTTTGGAGAGAGGGGCGGGATGGGTAGGCATGGGGTGGAGGTTGGTGGGTGATGGGTATGAGTTGGTTAGGGTGGGGAAGGTTGCGAAGGAGTTTTGGAAAATATTTTCCGTTCTCTTGATAAGGAAACATTTTCCTTCAATTGGAGGAAATGAATTCATAAGGAAAATATTTTCAAAATATTTAACCCAATCAAATATGAGAAAATTAAAAAATATTTTTCGAAAAATATTTTCCTTCACGCCAAACACACCATTTATGTACTTAGTTAAACTGAATATAAAGTTTAAAAAAAGTAAAGAAAACTTTTAATTTTTATGGTCTTAAATTAAAAACGTGCGTAGCGTATTAAAATGTCATTAAATCTTATGATCTTAAATATACCATATAAAATATTGAATTTAAAGAGTTCATAAATATAAAAAATCGAGATTGTCTTTGAAACCAACTGAAAACAATTACACACATAGATTGAAACAGAAAATAGGCATTACGTAAAATATCAGAGTTTTTGACTTATATTGTCCCTTATCTTTGAGGATTGGTCTATTTTGGTTCCTCAAATATAATCTTGAGCGTAATTAGTCCCTTAAGTATGCTAAAATGGAGCATCTTTAGTTGCACTGACATAATGTGTTAAAAAATGTAACGGTTTTACCTAACTCTGATCCATGAAGCGAATCTTTTTCTCTGAAGCAAAACGTTTCCTCTTTTTATTAGATAACGCAAATTATCACTTTAATTTCTCATTTTTAGATAATGTTTTCTATAATACTGGCCTTCAAAATATCCCTTTCTGCCAGTATTCAGTGAGAAAATGACATTGTATAGACACTATAAAAATAATAGCCAAAAATATATAAAATTTATATTTTTTTGTATATATATACATTTAAAAATTTCGGTTGATTTTTTCAAAAGAAAAGTTAAATTTGAAAAATATAGAGCTGCTAGGATCACTTCTAGGCATATTATTGAAGCAAACGAATAATCAGGTTGTATTATCACTTTTAGCCCGTGCCAGAAATTACTTACATCTGGTAGCTGAAAAAGTATATAAACTTTGTATAATTTTTATATATTAACTTTATTATTTTTCAGCTATTATTTTTACAGCGGCTACACCGTATCATTTTCTCATTGAAAACTAGCACAAAAGGGGATATTTTCAAGGTCAAAATTTTAGAAGACATTATCTAAAAATGAGTAATTAAAGTGATAATTTGTATTATCCAATAAAAGGAGAGGAAACATTTTGCTTCACAGCAGACGATTTGCTTCATGAATTAGAGTTGGGTAACACCGTTAGTTTTTGAATACATTGCGTCAGTAAAACTAAATGTGCTTCACTTTAACATACTTAAAAGACTAAATATGGTAAGAATTATATTTGAGGGACCAAAATAGGTATACCCTCAAATATAAAGGACAATATTGGCAAAAAAAAAACTATAAAATATCATAAAAGAAGTGATGTGTGATGATTTTGGTGAAGCTGGAGGATTCGGAATTTTGACTTTCCAACTTTGCTGTATCCCCTTCACTGCCCCTACGAATTTCTAAATTTCAAAAGACACTGTGGAAATGAAAACAAAAGGCAATCCTTGTCACCAGGGGCGGTGCTACCCATGTCCGATGGGTGTTAACTGATATCCCTTCGCCGGAAAATAACACTGCGTAAATATGTATTTTTTTAAAAAATTGAATATATACAGGGGGTTGACAACTCTTGACACAAGATAAACTCTTAGTGCAATAGTCAAGGGGTGTCAAAATTTACTAATTTTTTTTTGATTTTGACATCCCTTTGTATAATTTCTGGCTCCGCCACCGCTTGTCACCTCGTAACAATTTTTATATTGTACCATGTTCGAACGTGGATACTAGTGTGTGACTTTTTGAGGTGTTTCCGTGTATTTTGATTCATTTGATTTTATATTATCTAACTTTAATTTTATACTAGTGTCAGTGTAAAAACTATCTAAATCATTGTTGAAGAATTAACTTGACGGTAACAGGAATAATATGTACTTTAAAGTTTAAACCCTATTAGAAAAAATGATTTTACTCTTTTTTTCTTAGACATAACTTATAAGGTAGTTTAATTTATAATTGAAATGCCAAACCCTATGAATGCTCTAAGGAAGTTTGAGGATTTTGATAAGAGTTAAATACAAGAAAAACTTATAAAAGGGTTTCTTTCGTCATCCATGACAATATCAAAAGGTATATTTGGCATTTTTGAATTATGAATTAGGATTTGCGGCTACCTCTATGCTCCATCCCGAATATAATGTCATCCCTGACGTTATTTCCTCTTCCACCTGCCATCATTTTCCTACTTGTAAATTTCATTTGACAATCTACCAAAAGAAGCACTTTTTGAGAGAATCAACTGCCTTTCCCTTTCCCTTTTCCGATTACATCATCTTTTTACTATAATTATCACAAACATAGCACTATAATCCATTTGAAGTTCCTTATTCCCGTAAATTTATTATTCGTGGGATTACAAAATCAAATCTTTTGGTACAAACTAAAATTCAAACAGCACAATTCACAACCAATAAACTCGATAGTTATATTCCTCAACAAAAATTACAAGGAACTCAATGATTGAAAGGGAAATTACTGGAAATTGACATAGAAGAAGGAGATGAGAAATTAGAAGAAGGGGGTGAGAATTACAGACTTCACTTAACAAAATTGCCTGCCTAATACCCTATTCTTTCTGTTATTTATACTAACTTTGCACCAGTCCTCTTCACGTTTTTCCCCCCTTGCCTGGCACTACAAAATTCGTTAACTTCTTTTAAGGCTGCCTCACGTGTTTGCTTCTCCTCAAAACAGATTGATGTGGAATCACGTGGGCCTCTGCTGAGTCAGCATCCACGCCAGCATCCACGTTGGTTGTATCATTCACAACAATACTCCCCTTCTGGAAAAGAACCTTGCCCTCAAAGTTTTGTGGCGAGGACTCAGCTGGTTGAGTAAAATTAGACAAGTCTAGGGGCGTAATCTGGGACTCAGGTGTGCCAACACAGCGTTTGAGCATTGAGACATGGAATACGGGGTGTATACGGGCAGAATTAGGAAGATGGAGTTTATAGGCCACCTCGCCATCGCGTTTGACCACTCTGAAGGTACCAAAATAGCGACGGCCTAGCTTTGGATGTTGGTGATTGCGCACAGTATTTTGGCGATATGGTTTGAGTTTGACAAAGACCCAATCATCAGGAACAAAGGTGAGTTCCATGCGATGTTTGTTAGCCACCTTTTTCATACGAATTTGAGCCTTCATCAGATTATGCTTGAGAAGTTCAATGACCTCATCTCGGTCAACCATGCACGCCTTAACTAAATCATTAGCACTACTCCCCAAAATATATCGTGCAATCGTAGGTGGTTTCCTGCCATAGAGGGCCTGGAATGGCGTCATACCAGCTGAAGACTGAAAAGAAGTGTTGTACCAATACTCGGCCCACGGGAGCATGGCCACCCACCGATGAGGAGCATCAGCTACGAAGCATCGTAGGTACTGCTCGACGCACTTGTTCAATGCCTCCGACTGCCCGTCACTCTAAGGGTGATAAGCCGTACTCATAGCAAGTGTTGTGCCCTGCTGCCTGTTAAGTTCCTTCCAGAATGAGTGAAGGAAGCATGGATCTCGATCAGAGATAATTGTTCTAAGTGGTCCATAAAGGCGGATGACATCCACAATAAAGTCCTGTGCGACTGTATGAGTTGAAAATGTGGAACTTAGAGGAATGAAATGGCCATACTTCGTCAACCTATCCACCGCAGTCATGATGGTAGACTTCCCCTTCACATGCGGAAGGCAGGTAATAAAGTCCATGGCTATGTCCTCAAAGGCCAAGTCCAGAATGGGAAAAGGTTGCAATAGGCCTGTTGGTGAGTGTGTGGTATCCTTCATGTGCTGGCAAACTTGACAAGCAGCAACTAAACTTTGTACATCCTTGCGCATGTGTTTCCAGAAGAAGTTCGACGCTACACGATGGTATGTCCGGGTGATGCCGGCATGTCTCCCAAGTGCAGTGTTGTGAAACTCAGCCAACAGAACTTGGCGTAGTGGAGAAGCAGAAGGTATCACTATTCTGCCTCGGTAGAACAAGATACCATCACGAAAAGCATATCCATCAAGTGTCTCAGGTTGCTCTGCCAGTCCCTTTTGCAAGTGTAGTAGCTCAGGATCACTTTTATTCAAGGTTCACAATTCATGCTCAAGTTCATAATGTTGGGACGAGATAATGAATAGAGCAGCCTCTAGTGCGCTAGATAAAGAATCTGCAGCCTGGTTCGGTCGTCCAGGGCGATAAACAATCTGAAAATCATACCCCACTAACTTTGTAAGCCACTTCTGCTGCTCCAGTGTTTGAATGGTTTGATTAGTCAGGCTCCGCAAGGACTGCTGATAGGTATAAATGGTGAACCTCCTACCAAGCAAGTACTGTCGCCATTTTCCTACTACTTGTGTAACGACATACATTTCGCGATGATAAGTGGAAGCTCCTTGCATTAGAGTGCTCAATTTCTGACTAAAATAAGTGATGGGGTGTCAATTTTGTGACAAGACAGCCCCTATGCCTTGGCCCGAAGCATCTGTTTCTAGCTCAAATTCCTTGGAGAATTCTGGCAAGGTCAGTACTGGCGTAGCACTAAGTTTGGCCTTTAATGTTTCAAAAGCAGCTTGCGCGGCGGTACTCCACACAAATGCATCCTTCCTTAATAAATCTTTCAGTGGCCCTGCTATAGCAGCATAGTGATGGATAAAGCGCCTGTAATACCCCGCAAGACCAAGAAAACTGCGCACCTCCTTGACATTCTTGGGCACGGGCCACTACTGAATAATGATTATCTTATTGGGATCTACACTCAGTCCCCTACTAGACAGAACATGCCCAAGATATTCCACTGTGGTCTGTCAAAACATACACTTAGCTCGCCTGGCAACCAATTAGTGTAGACGGAGCAAGGATAAAACTGAACGCAGATGTTCCAAATGAGCCTCCCACGATGGACTGTAGATCAATATGTCGTCGAAAAAGACTAGGACAAATTTGCGGAGGTGCAGATGAAATATTTCATTCATCGTAGCTTGGAAAGTGGAGGGTGCATTAGAAAGGCCAAAAGGCATTACTAAGAACTCGTAATGGCCTTCATGTGCGCGAAACACAGTCTTGGCCACATCTTCCGGTCGTACCCTGATCTGGTGATACCTAGATAGCAGATCCAGCTTGGAAAAATAAACTGCGCCATTCAATTCATCAAAAAGCTTATCAATCGTCGGTATAGGGAACCTATCCCTTACAGTTACTGCATTAAGAGCTCGATAATCGACACAAAATCTCCAGGTTCCATCCTTCTTGCATACTAGGAGAACTGGAGAAGAGAAAGGACTGGTACTTGCCCTTATTACTCCATCTTTGAGCATATCCGACACTAATTGTTTCATAACATGTTTCTGAAAGTATAGATACCTATATGGTTTTAACATTTATTGGACCAGCCCCAGGATCCAAGTGTATCGCATGGTCCTGTGGCCTGCTAGGAGGCAACCCATGAGGTTTCTGGAAGACGTCACAAAATGAATCTAAGAGCTGGTACAGTTCAGGGGGCAACAGATTTGCTGGTGACGGCGCTGGTGGAATTTGATTAACAGTGGAAGTATGAACATATGATGGTACCACTTGTAAACAAAAATATGAGGAAATGGCATCTGTACCTGTGTACCGTCTCAAGCTATGCAATTGGACTGGTTGTGCTTCCACTGGCTCCTCACCTTTCCAACTGACAATGGCTCCATTGAGCGTGAATTCAAATAGACAATCAGCATAGTCAGTCACCACCCGCCCCAAGGTAGCTAGCCAAGAAACACCGAGGACCATGTCTGCTCTATGAACGGCCAGCAAATACAAGTCTAAGACGAAAACACTTCCTTGAACAAACAATGATACTTGGCGTGCAACACTATTGCAGGGTAGTCGCTGGCCGCTTCCCACCACTACCGAGAAGGTGGGTACCTCGGTGATCGACAACTGTAGGAATTTTGCGGCCCTTGCTTGAACAAAATTATAGGTGCTGCCACCATCGACTAACACCTTGACTGCTGATCCATTCACCTGTCTGGTAAAACGGAGAGTGGTACCCGAACTACCATTGGCGAGAGCATGGTAAGAAATAGCAGAATGCTCCTGTACCTCCAAACATTGCAGCTCCTCGGCCAAAATATCATCAGAAATAGAGGATTCCAGCATCGTTGGGTCAATATCGGATCCATCAATGAGAATAATCAATTGGGGAGGAACCTTGCACTTGTGGCCAGCAGTATAATTCTCATCACAATTATAGCACAGACCCCACTCACGTCGGCTCTGGAGTTCAGCATGAGTCAATCATTTTAGGGGTGGCCGGTTGGGTGTTTGAGGAGTCAACATGGTGGATACCGAGTCGTGGGTGTTCTGTGAAATGACGACGGGCTAGGGTTCGGTAATAATGAGGATGTTTTATTGGCAAACGCGGGTCGGGACGGTCCTTTTTCACTAAGAATCCGCTGCTCATGGATGTGGGCTAAATTTAATGCATCCTCATACGTAGTGGGCCGATGGGCCAAAACCGAGTTCTTAATGTCATCACGCAGCCCAGAGATAAACAGACGGACCATGAGCCTATCAGAGATGTCATCAGTCTCGTTCGCCACCTTTTTAAAATGACTCTGCAACTCCGATACAATGGTCATTTGTCGGAGCTTAGCCAGCCTTCCCTCAGCCGATTCAAGCCCCTTTGGAAGGAAACGAATGCGTACCTTCTCTGCAAAATGTGCCCATCTCGCTAGCTGCTTATTCCGAAACAACCACCGGTACCATTCTAAAGCTTCTCCGTCGAGGTAAAACGAAGCTATAGTGAGCTTCTCATCTTCCGCAATTCCAAAGTGATCAAAATAGTGCTCCGCTTGAAACAAACAGGCTTCCGAATTCTCACCACAAAAGCGGCCGAATTCAACTAGCTTGTGGCGGAGGGTGATTGTCGTCAGTTCTCGTCCTGCCGATGGTCTGTTACTAAAAATCTCCATGAGAAGACCACAAATTTCAGAGAGTTCCTTAAACACTGAATCCTTGACTTCCAGAACGGAATCATTGACTAGAGCCTTGAGTAACTTTTGGTCCTCCATGAGTGACCTCTTAATGAAAGCACCAATGGTACAAACTAAAATTCAAACAGCACAATTCACAACCAATAAACTCGATAGTTATATTCCTCAACAAAAACTACAAGGAACTGAATGATTGGAAGAGGAATTACTGGAAATTGACATAGAAGAAGGAGATGAGATACTAGAAGAAGGGGGTGAGAATTACAGACTTGACTTAACAAAATTGCCTGCCTAATACCGTATTCTTTCTGTTATTTATACTAACTTTGCACTAGTCCTCTTTACGCTTTTCCCCCTTGCCTTGCACTACAAAATACGTTAACTTCTTTGAAGGCTGCCTCACGAGTTTGCTTCTCCTCAAAACAGACAGATGTGGAATCATGTGGGCCTCTGCTGAGTCAGTATCCATGTTGGTTGTATCATTCACAACACCTTTCTTCTACAGGTTTCATTAGTACCATTCCAATTTTATCATATGTCCATGAAGGGAGATTTCATTAGTACATGCTTTTTTATTTGTTGAGAAATTCACGCGTCTAATTAGAAACAAGTTACATGAGGATTACCGATAATTCACATGTCAAATTTGATAGGACCCAAAAATCTTGACTCGTATATGTTACTGTATAGGATAAAATGCTCGCATAATAAAGTGACACATGGAGACTAAGGCAGAAGGCAATCAGTTCCGAAGGTAAAATTCTCTTTCTTGCCAATCAAGAATGTCAATTACGACTTTTTCCCGCTAAGCACTCTTCCACTTACTGTAAACTTCTAGAAACTGTCAGTAAAGTGGGAAGACTATTTGTATTTGTAAAAAATATGTTAAATTGTACTAATTGAACACACATTTGATCAATTCACACATACAACAACTCTTGAATTGAAACCCAGAATTTAGAGAGAAGAAAAAGAAGAAGAGAGAGAAGAAATGAGCTCAAGCTCACATTTTTTGTTAGAACAGTAATAACCGACTTAGTCTTGTTTTATAGACTAAGTTGGTTATATCCTTTTTACACCTCATAGTTTTCCTATTTATATTTCAGTCGTAATAACACTAACTTGTTATTTTCACACTCCCCCTCAAGCTGGAGGGTAAAAAACATTGAACAATCCTAGCTTGTATATTAAGACTCTATGCTGCTCTACTCCTAGTCCTTTGGTCATCACATCTGCGAGTTGTTCTTTAGTGGAAATGTACTGAGGTATGATCTAGCCATCTTTAATTTTTTTCTCTTGCAAAATGTCAGGCGATCTCTATATGCTTTGTTCTCTCATGATAAATAGGATTAGCTGCTATTTACATAGCTGCCTTGTTATCACAATACAATATTAGTGGTTCCTTCACAGTTAAACCTAACTCTTTCAGCAGTCCTACCAGCCATACCAACTCTGAAGTCATTATTGTCATGCTTCTATATTCTGCCTCAGTAGAGCTCCTGCTCATAGTCGGTTTTTTCTTGGATTTCCATGAGATCAATGACTCTCCCATCTTTATTACATATCCAGTTACAAACCTTCTTGTGTTTGGGCATGCTGCCCAATCTGCATCATAATAGGCTGTAACATCTTCTAGTGATCCTTTCTTCAACAATATTCCCATCCTTGGTGATCCTTTAATGTATCTCACAACCCTTAATGCCACATCTAAATGTGATTGCTTTGGATGCTGCATTAATTAACTTAAGACTTGAACTGCAAAACATATACCTGGTCTAGTAATAGTAAAGTAGATGAGTTTTCCTATTAGTTTTTGATAACTCAAAATGTCTTGCAATTCCTCATCCCCATTAATTCCTACCTGTTTATCACATTCAACTGTTTTCAACTTGAGGTTTTGTTCCAATGGTGAACTAGCTGGCTTTTTTCCACTTAGCCCAACTTGTGAAATTAGTTGAAGAGCATACTTCCTTTGATTAAGCACAACTCCCGTTGCTGACCTCATGAGCTCAATCCCAAGGAAATATCTGAGTTCATCTAAATCTTTCAACTTGAAGTGTTTGTGTAAGGTTGTTTTTGCTTCTTCTATCAATGTATTGTTGTTACCAGTAATCAGTAGATCATCTATATACACAAGGATGAGCATCAGATTTGTATTTGTTTTTTTTAAGAATAGGGAATGATTATAGGCACTCTGAGAATACCCTTCACCGATCAATGCATCAGTAAATTTAATATTCCATTGCCTTGATGCTTGTTTGAGACCATAAAGAGACTTGAGTAGTCTACAAACCTTAGACCCCCCCCGCCTATGGAATCCCTGAGGCAAGGCCATGTAGACCTCCTCATACAAATCACCTTGTAGGAAGGCATTGTTGACATTCATTTGAGATAAAACCCAACCTTTAGAGACTGCTAGGTTTATCACAGTTTTGACTGTTACCATCTTGGCAACTGGTGAAAACGTTTCATGATAATCTAACCCCTCATGTTGTGTGTATCCTTTTGGAACAAGCCTGACTTTGAATCTTTCTACTTCACTATTAGCTTTGTGTTTGATCTTTTACATCCACTTTAAGCCAATAGTTTGTTTCCCTGGAGGAAGATCCACTATTTCCCATGTTTTGTTTTCTTCAAGTGCCAAAATCTCTTGCTTCATTGCCTCTATCCACATCTCATCTTTTTCAGCTTCTTGGAAGGACTTTGGTTCTATCTGGGCTGAGAATGCACTCAAGTAGCACTGATAGTGTTCTAAAAGATGATCATAGTTCACATAGTTTGAAACTGAGTAGAGACTATTTCCTTTAGGTTTGCAAGTAGTCACATAATCCTTGAGCCACACTATTGGTTTTATTGTTCTTGTGGATTTTATGATCCCTATACGTTATTGTACAACTGATGGTACCTACACATGCATTACCTCTTCAGGTTCCTGTTGTTGTGAGGAATTTTGTTTACCAAGTTCCCTAATGTCATTTGTTGTTTCATCAGGTGACATATCTAGTATCACATATGGGCTGGAGTTGTCAACTTTGGCTTCAGATTTGTTCTGAGAACCCATTCCCAGATCATCATCTTCTACATATGTTGAAGTAGGTTGATTGCTTGTAATTGTTGAGCAGCCAATATCAAGAATGAATAAACTTTCAGCTTGGCTGGGCAGGGCCTTGAAAGGGAAGATATCTTCTCTGAACTTCACATCCCTGCTCACGAGAAATCTATTGGATTCCAGGTCATATACCTAGATCCTTCTGCACTTCTGAAAAACCAATGAATACTGATTTCATTGCCCTGGATGCAAATTTATCTCCCCTTGGCAATGTGCTAGCATAGTATATGCAACCAAATACTCTAAGGTGATTTATTTTTGGTGATTTCCCATCGAATTTTTTATATGGGGATTTTCCATGCAGCCCTGCTGTAGGAAACTTATTAATTAGGTAAACTACAGTTGTGACACAGTCCCCCCAAAACCTATCAAGTATATTACTTTGAATCTTAAATGCCCTTGCTACCTCCAATATGTGTCTATGTTTCCTCTCTACTACGCAATTCTGTTGTGGAGTATAGGGACAACTACTTTGATGTACTACACGTAAGGATGAAAGCAAATCATTGCAGGTTATTTTGAAAATTCTTTACCATTATTAGACCTCAACACCTTTATAGCAACATTAAACTGATTCTTCACAAGAGAAAAGAAATACATTAATACTACTATTACTTCACATTTAGATTGTATCAAACGAATCCAAGTATACCTACTATAGTCATCTACTATGGTTACAAGTTAATACTTCTTGTCATAAGTAGCAACTTTGTATGGTCCCCAAATATCTATATGCACAAGTTGAAATATACAATCAGATTGATGACTACTAATAGGAAGCTTTAGTCTACTCTGCTTAGCTAATGGGCAAATTTGACAATTCTTTTGCACATCCTGATTCACTTTATTCTTCGAAGCTAGCAAACATTGTAAGGAACCTATGGAAGCATGTCCCATCCTTTGATGCCACAATGCTGCACTTATTTCTTGATTGATCCAGCTACCACTTCATCCTCTTCACTCCTAATTATGTATAGTCCTTCATCTTCTCTACCAATCCCCAGTACCCTGCCATTGTAAAGACCCTGAAACACACAAAACCAGAGTAGAAGCAGGCTGAACAACATAAATATCTAGTCAGTTTTGACACTAAAATGAGCTTGAACTTAAAGTCAGGCACATGTAGGACATTCCTAATCTTCTGTCCTCCTAATATTGTTGCATCTCTTGTATGCACTATCTCTGACCTGCCTCCTGTAGGTATTTGAACTCCTCTACTATTTTCTTTACTGATTTTTCTTAATTTTTCTAAAACCTCTTTGCAAAAAGTGATATGATGTGATGCACCTGAATCTACTACCCAATCATATGATTGTGCATTAGATAGTAGTGACTTTATACCTGTCCTTGATATGTTGTTGGAACTCCCTTCCATAGATGACTTAGTCAACAGGCTCACTAAATGTTTATACTGATCCTCAGTAATATAGTTTCCTTGTGGTTGATTGTTCATTGTCATTTCCTTCTCTCCATCGACAATATTAGCATAGGATTTAGTAGGAAATTGACTTTTCTTCTTACTTTTGAAGTCTGCAGGGTACCCAATGATTTTTTTAGAAATTTTCTTTCAAATGTCCTTTGTACCCACAATGTTCACATACAAGACCTGGCTTCTTTCCTTTTAGGAACTGATTCCCCTTCCCTGCTAACATATTCATCGGCTCCCTATTTGTGTCAACTACTCCTAGTTCCCCCTGACTCTCCTCCTGCACTACAATTGCATAAGCTTGATTCACAATAAGGACTGGTCTCTTAAGCAACACTGCACTCCTCACATGACCATAATTCTCATTCAGCCTCATTAAGAATTGTAGAAGCCTTTATCTCACTAAGTGATCTACATATGGGTGTGATTCTTCACAGTCACATGATGGTAGAGGTGCTAAAATGTCTAGTTAGTTCCATAGGTCTTTCAATTTTAAGAAGTAGGAGGTCACAAATTCTGTACCTTACTTTAGAGCTGCAATGTCAGTAGAAATTTGGTAAATTCTGGTTAGGTCATCTTTATCAAACCTTTCCTTGAACTCGTCCCAGATTTTTCTCGTATTTGACGCGCATATAATGCTTGGCACCAATTCTGCTACTACCATGCTACTAAGCCATGAAACGACCACTGCATTACACCTTTCCCATTGTGTTGCTAATTCACCTCTGTATGAAGCTTTGACACAGGTTCCATCCACAAACCCTAACTTGTTCTTCACTAGGAGAGCTACTCTTATAGATCTACTCCATAGGGCATAATTTTCTGGCCCTGTGAGTTTGAGAGCTATCAATGTTGTTCCCGGTGAGTTGAAATCTTTAAGGTATAGAAGATGATTGTGAGGAAGCTATCCGATTTCATCATCCACCATTGTTGCACCTTAGTGAGCTCTGAACTTGATGATTTCTCAGATCTTGTACTGGAAACAACTCAATTGATTGATTGTTGCTCTAATACCATGTTAAATTGTACTAATTGAACACACATTTGATCGATTCACACATGCAACAACTCTTGAATTAAAACCCAAAATTTATAGAGAAGAATAAAAAGAGAGAAGAAATGAGCTCAAGCTCACATTTTCTGTTAGAACAGTAATGACCAACTTAGTCTTGTTTTATAGACTAAGTTGGTTATATCCTTTTTACACCTCATAGTTTTCCTATTTACATTTAAGTCCTAATAACACTAACTTGTTATTTTCACAAAATAGTCTTGACTTATTTACATATTAATGACTAACACATGGCAAATAGTACCTATTCAGTTATAGGTCAAACCATAAGGTCAACTAAGGAAGTAAATCCCAACTTTACCAAATCGATATCAAAATGTGTTTAATCTAGAACTAACTATCCTGAATGTCCAAAAAATAACGAGTGCAAAAAAATATGTAAATGTCCGAAAAGATATCTCCGAATAATCAACCAAGTGCCTGAAATCACCTATTTAGAGTCTATGGATTAGAAGGCCAACAAACAAGTAGTTTTCAAAAAATTCGGGAGTCAGCATAAACTAGTAGTTATAGAATTCAATATTAATTCACCAGTTATAAATCTTCTAAATGTAATGAATGAGTTAAATAAATTTTTATAGATCCATTATTCAAGGAAAATAACTACTTGTAACTATTTGACTCAAAAAATATCGAAACCTTTTTGAACAAATCAATCAAAGAAGATGAAGGGGTAAATCTTCATCAAACATAATAAACCACATATCAAAAAGCTAACAGCATGGATGATATATAAGACAAAAAAGTTGTAAACTCTTATTGAAATTCAATATTAAGTCTCTCATCGATCGATGGGGAGATAGCTTTACATGTTTTTTCTGTAGAATAATTTTTCCTATAGAGATTATAAGAAGAGAGCCCAGGAGAGAGAAAGGGGGAGTGCCCTTTTAATCTAAAGTTTTCCCTTACTATATATAGTCAAGGCTCCCTTGCCCTTTACTTGGTCCGATGCCCTCTTGCTTCCAATGTGTCTTGGTCGTCCACTTAGGCGCTGCTCTTTCCAACTCGACGGATATTGAGAAAGGATGTGGAGTGGGCTATGTTATCTTTCGATGCTCGGTCCCTTAGGCAGGACGTTGGTCAGTTCGGTTGTGACGGTCAGATTTTGACCAATACAGTTAGTCTCTCCGTCTATCGGGGTTGTCCTCTATCGGGCTCGATAGATGGATCATGATTGCTACAAATTCGAGCAAAATCTAACTTCTAACTTTTCATTCCTTAGTTACATTGTTTGGATTTATGGCAGGGAGGCAGTGTTCTTTCGATACCCATAGATCGTTGCGGCATTTTTGGAAACGAAACATCGTTTGGTATCAAAGCATTGTTTCATGGTTACTGCTACTATGACATACATTCCTGGGGAATTGAAAACTTTTTGTGCCCTATTAGATTCGATTGGCGACACTTAGGTAACGTGCTCGGGGGATTTATGTCTCTTATAAATAGAGAGAGCTTATCATTCGATTGACATACTTCTTTACCTTTTATTTAACAGAATTCTATAGATATACTTTCTTTCTGACACTCCAAGTTTTCGTATGCCCTTAGTTAACTGAAAACCTCTATTCTTTCTTTCCATTGTCTTTTTGCCGCCTCATTTGGACAAAATGGCTAGTGATTCCTCTCGCACCGATTTTCTGCTACAGTTCCAGCATCGAAAAATGATGCTCAAGCCGCTAGAGGGGTAGATGTGGTGGAAGACGAGGAGGTCCCGTTGATAGTCGAGATTTTGCCTCGCCTTGGGAGAGAATTGACCTACTTCAGCAGTCGCGCTAGGCGGAGCCGGAGCCGGAGCCGGAGCCGGAGCCTATCCCTTCTATTCTGAGAAAAGCAGACATTACAGAGTTGAAGACCAGGTAGGGGATTCCCAGCTACATCAACAAACGACCTACGGAAGGAACCGACATTGTTCACTTTGACCGTCCTGGGTAATGTGTATTTTACGCCTACCCCTTCCTGATTGGATACACGCTTCCTCTCCCACTCCTGGTGGTAGACTTATAACATTTTTATAAGGTATGCTTCGCTCAACTTTCACCATACCTGTACAATTTGTTCCTTATATTGCTCAAGTTTGCGGAACTCGCTGGTTGTAGATCACTCTGGACCATCTTCTATCTTCGCCCTTCAACTCATCCGCGACATGATGCTTCATATACATCCTCGGGGGTCAAAGACCCTGGTGGTAAAAATGGATGACGGGACTAACTGTCATTTTCATGAAAATTATTTCTATGTGCGGACTGAGCACATTGTGACAGATTCGATGGGGTTCCCTAAGAAATGGAACTTTGCACGTAAGTCTCATGCTTCTAGTCGGAGATATGTCCGACCATTTTTGTTATAGTACTAAACTTTGTTATGTCTTTGCAACTGAGAAATTGCTGCCTCCGCCCGTTAAAAATATCCATGAGTTGGTGTGTGTTTCCCTCATTCGGCGGGGGTCCGTATGTAGGCGGCCTTCTATGACAAGTATGGGTGCAGGCCTCTTTCTGGTAAGATGTCATTTTAATTCGCTATTTTTCTCCTTTACCTCTATATATTTA
The DNA here is from genome assembly GCA_026770625.1 of Nicotiana glauca. Lineage (NCBI taxonomy): Eukaryota > Viridiplantae > Streptophyta > Magnoliopsida > Solanales > Solanaceae > Nicotiana > Nicotiana glauca. The sequence goes on from MU700170.1 coordinate 84,693, forward strand.
GATCCTTACGCACTGCTCACTGATTTTAGGGAGGGTGCGGAGAATAAGGGCTCCTACGTTAGCTTTCCGGCAACCAGCCTCATCTACTCGCCCTATCGAAGTTCCCACCGCCCGACCTTTGTCGAGGACGGCATCATTTGAGTTTACAACCGTGGTTCTTCTTATGAGGACTGCTTCTCAAGCTGAAGCTTCGACCGTATTTCTCGCCTGACGGGTGAATCTCTGCTTACTGGGGAAGAAAAAGGACCATCGAAAAGACAGCAAGTGGAGTTTGAGATAAACACCCCCAACAGTGATTCATCTAGATGATTCTCCTTCGACGGGATTCGAAGAGAAGATTGTTATGGCTTCCTCCGTAGGGATGGAACCAGCCATTGCCTCGGCTCGCTTAGAGATTCTCACCTATAGTGGCGGAAGATCAGACTTCCGAGGCTGTCGTTGTAGTTTCAGGCATCCCCTTGTCCTCTATAAGTGGTCACGCTTCCTCTTCAGCTGGTGAAAGAGGAAAAGGCATGGTAGTCGACGACTATGAATCTAAGTCAGACCTTGACCCTGATGATGTCAAGATGTTTAAAGAGGGCCTTACTCACTCGGTAGTTCATGCGGGAGGCTCGGCTCGTATTCTTCAGATCCCTTCGGATGTCAATCTCTTGGGGACACAGAGGATCTGGTGGCGCAGTTCAGCTTGCTATGCTCAGAAGCCAAAAATGTGGCCATTCGGTCCGTTCCTGATGCTGAGTTGATGAATGATATGGCCGTTATGGGCTTAAGGGTATGTTGCGCTTTACTTTCATTTTTCCCTCGCATTTCTTAAAAATGCGAGTCTAACCCGTCTTTACATTTTTTAGATGCATATGGTAGAAGTGGAGAACATTCGCAGGGCCAACTTTCGGGCCAAGATTTTCTTGAAGATGGTGGAGAAATATCATCGATACCGGAACAAGTGTCGTGAGATGCATGAGCGACTGAAGGCCCTCGTAATTGGGCTCTTGGTAAGGAATTGGAGAAAAGGGACCAGGAATTTATGCAGGTTATTTGCTGCAGGAGTGTGCTTGAGGAGCAACTTCAGATAAAGGATGAGGAGCTCGAGTTGGGCAAGGGAGTTGCCGCAGAGTTCCCACATCTGCCGGAGAAATTGAGGTCAATGCAGTCGGAAATGGATCGAAACTTCACCAGGTTCGAGGCACTGGGCGCGGAATGGATGGGGAAATTGACTGATCTGGAGAGCAAGGTTGCTAGGTTGGAGAGCATCAATAGTGCTTAGTCTGCAACTTCGGCGAGGGCAGCGGCCCTGGAGAACACCATCCGCGTCCTCCAGTCTGAGCAAAATTAGGAGAGAGCGACGACTACCCTTATGGAGGCAAGGCTCAAGGAGCGCATCAACGAGATTGACCGAGAGGCATCGGTTCTGGGAGATCAGGTCACAACCTTAAAGGTGTAAAATGAGCGATTGTTGGCTCATATTGAATCTTCCTCCATCGTTGTTCCCTGCCATATGCATAAGCTTTGGGTTCACGCCAAAGCTTAGAGGTGTGGGAGGCGGGTAATGTGACGGAAGCTGTATATGAAGAGGCACGGATGAAAGCAAGAGAAGCTCGCGTAAATTGCGGATATGATGTGGCGACGCCTGAAACCAATAGGGGCACAAACGCTGAAGGAGAACTTCCCGGAGACGACAGTGGAGAGAGTGGCGATGATGATGAGTAGAGGGGTATTAGTGCTGATCTGTTTTCCACTTGTTTTCTTTCCCATTTTTCGTTTGTAGTCGATTGTCGCTGTTTCTTTTCCTCTTCTTTTCTCTTGTTTTTCTTATATTGTCGACTTGGGTCTTGTGTAATCCGCGAATTTGCGTGGAGACTTTGTATAAAGAAGAATTTTTTGATGTTATTTGCCTTGTACTTTACCTTCGTTTTCGCTTTCTGTTATTTTTGGTGTGGGATAGATTCCCGCACGGTGAGTCCCGATCTTTTTGTACCTTCTGATGGCCCTTGGCCTTAGGATATTTTGAATTTTCCCTTTGGCAATGGCTTATGGACTTAAAGGATGTTATTTTAACTTATGGAAATATTAACCTGTCGTCGTTCGATCGAGATCGAACTCTTATTTTTGGCGAAGGCCCTTGGCCTTAAAGGGTTTTATTTCAATTTATCAAAATATTAACCCGCCGTCGTTCGATCGAGGTCGAATTCTTCTTTATTGGCGAAGTCCCTTGGCCTTAAAGGGTGTTATTTTGATATATCGAAATATTAACCCGTCATCATTCGATCAAGGTCGAACTCTTCTTTATTGGCGAAGGACCTTGTCCTTAAAGGGTATTATTTCGACTTATCGAAATGTTAGCCCATCATCATTCGATCGAGGTCAGACTCTCTTTATTGGCAAAGTCCCTTGGCCTTTAAGGGTGTTGTTTCACCTTATCAAAATATTAACCTGTCGTCATTTGATCGAGGTCGAACTTTTCTTTGTTAGCGAAGGCCCTTGGCCTTAAAAGGTGTTATTTCGACTTATCGAAATGTCAACCTGTCATCGTTCGATCGAGGGTCGGACTCTTCTTTATTGGCGAAGGCCCTTGGCCTTAAAGTGTGTTATTTCGACTTATCGAAATATCAACCTGTCGTCATTTGATCGAGGGTCGGACTCTTCTTTATTGGCGAAGGCCCTTGGACTTAAAGGGTGTTATTTTGACTTATCGAAATGTTTACCCGTCATCGTTTGATTGAGGTCGAACTCTTTTTTATTGACGAAGGACCTTGGCCTTAAAGGGGGTTGTTTCAACTTATCAAAATGTCAACCCATCGTCGTCCGATCGAGGTCGGACTCTTCTTTAATCGCGAAGGCCATGGGCCTTAAAAGGTGTTATTTCGACTTATCAAAATATTAACCCATCGTCAGTCACAGTTGTTGGAGAGCCGGAACTTTTTTGGAAGAGTCCCAGTTTGTTTGACGTTGCTTACATCAGGGGGTAGAACGTGGGAGAATGCAAAACGTTGATATTTCGCTTAGGTACGTTTTGCGCATGCATTGTAGCCTCTTTGTCCGACTTCTGCCTTCTGGCTTGGAGATGTCACCGGCGGGCGATGTTTTGGTTGCTTCGCAGTAGTCTTTCATTCTTTAATTGAGATGTTTCTTTACTCGCTCGTCCGCGTGGCCTTTGAGTTCCTTCTTGGGCAAAAAACTGAGGGTGAGTTGAAATGATACTTTCCTTGCCCCTACTCGGTGGTCCAGTGGGGAAGTGCTAGTTGGTAACGTTGTTCATCTTGTTTGGCATTTCGAAGGTTGATGGGGCAAAGATTTCTAAATTTGCGATTCAACTCGGCTCTCCTCCCCTACCGTGATGTACTTTTGTCTCGCGTGCGTTGGGTTTTACTTCACGCTCTTTTCGGTGGGTGATTGTATTTCTTGTATTTGATCTGGGAGAGACTAGGAGATTTCACTAAGAAATTCTCACAGACGGCGCTAAATTATTTGACTCAAAAGATATCGAAACCTTTTTGAACAAATCAATCAAAGAAGATGAAGGGGTAAATCTTAGTCAAACATAATAAACCCCAGATCAGAGAGCTAACAACATGGATGACATATAAGACGAAAAAGATGTAAATGATCTTATTGAAATTCAACATTAAGTCTCCCATCGATCGATAGGGAGATAGCGTTATATGTACTTCTGTAGATTACTTTTTCCTATAGAGATTACAAGAAGAGAGCCCGGGAGAGAGAAAAGGGGAAGTGCCCTTTTAATCGAAGGTTTTCCCTTACTATATATAGTCAAGGGTCCCTTGCTCTTTACTTGGTCCGACGCCCTCTTGCCTCCAATGTGTCTTGGCCGTCCTTTTAGGCGTTGCTCTTTCCAACTCGACGAATATCGGGAAAAGGATGCGGAGTGGGCTATGTTATCTTTCGCTGCCCGATCCCTTAGGGGGGACGTTGGTCAGATTTTGACCAATATAGGAACTAGTACTATAAAATATGCATACTTTACCATGATTATAATTATCTAATTCCAGCATTCCGCACATTGTAATTCATAGCAACTTGCTCCGTACAATTGTTGCAATTCAGCTCATAAAGCTTTGTTCGGCACACTCATCCAATCAAGAATCATCACATATAAATCACTTTATTTCTACTTATTTCTTTTGTTTATTTATTATTTCTACTATTATTTTTCTTTTTGGTTTTATTCGATTAGCAAAAGATAATATCATTAGATTGAATCAATTGCTTGTGGCCTTATAATTATAAATTTAATTGATTAATTTGAGAGTCAATTTTTGGGCTATACACCTACACCCCACGCCTCAGGACTTATGTCTCACCCTTGTTAGATAAAAACGCCACGCTTTATGCCCACGCTTAAGGGTGTGCATTCAATTTATCGATTCGATTTTGACCCTTATCGATAATTACTTATTGATTATCGATTTGTACATATGATTATCATTATTATTTCAATAAGGTAATTTCGATTTTTTCGATTTCGATTTATCGATTTTTGAGACTTATCGATTCGGTTATAGATTACACCGCTAAAAAAATTTGCAAGATTTCACGAAAAGTATATCGCTATAAATACGCCTAACTAATATGGACAAAAGAAGCTAAAATAAGACGAACACCGTTTATAACATAAAAATTGTGTCAACAAGCACATGCAACGAAACTAAAGTAAGGATCAAATGTAGGCCACAAATACTCCAACGGTATAAAAATTAAATCATCACGGCTAATTCTATTTTTTATTAATTTGAACTTCGTTCCCATGAGCTTTAAATATGATCATTTCTTAAATGTGGTATCCTTTGCTGAAAGTCCTAACCTTTAAACCTGAAGAAATTAAGAAAAATATTAAGAACTTTGTAATACATTACATTCTTTTACAAGTATATTATTTAAAATGGAAAATTTACATAGCAGCTAACAAATTCTAGAAAACATCGTCGGTGGAAGCTTCTTTGCTAAGATTCGTAAAATCTAATAAGAATATATATTAACAAGTCAAGCAATTGATATATTATTTAACTATCTTAAGTAATACAATAATATTAATTCAAATATACATATCTTCCTCGAGTGTTTCGAGAAAATCTAAATCTACCTCAACATTTACAGAAAACGATTCACTCCGAATATATTAACTTTGTGATTTAAAGTCTAAGCTAATCTTCTACAAATGTAAGAGAACGTATGAATAGCTGTCTTTTAAAACTACATTAGTCGTTTTAACTTAAAAAAGAATTCTTGGAATATATTTTTTAAAATATTTTTTTTGTTTACCAATAAATATTGTTAGAAAAATAAACAAACATATTTGTGATATTCAGAAATCTTATTGGAAATGTTCTTTCTCACAGCGGGCTTAGATAATCTCTTGCTAACTTGACTGTTAAAAATAATTAGTGTAAATTTACTTATTTCTTAAGATTTTCGTCTATTCTGTCTTTTCAGATGTGACACCAAACTATAATATTCAGCTTTTAAATGAAACTTCAACAACTCTGTCCACGTGAAATTTCATTGGTAGAATTCTTGTAAGTTGTAACGTTTGAAAATGTACTATAGAATAAGGGTATATTTATTTTTTTAATATATCTTATCGATTTATTGATAAACCGATAATCGAAGAGGACAAAATCGAAATCGAAATCGAAATCGATAATTCGGCAAGAAAAATTTCGAAATCGAAAAATCGATAACAAATAATTGATTCGATTTATCGATAAACTGATTCGAATGCACAACCCTAATCCGAGCTTTCATTAATTTACTTATGTTGTACTTTCACGTACGAAAATGTGAGGTGTATCATCATTCCCCCTTTGGAACAATTGTCCTCGAGTGTTGAGTGGTGCACTTATCTTTTTCATAGTCTATGTCTTCCGAATAATTTATTACCCTCCTTGCCATCTAGTCAACTATTTTATGAATAAATCCAAAGGCCAGAGCATTCCTCCTTTTAGGCCTTTTTCTCACACCACGACTTATGGTCGGAATACTTCCAGTATAGTAACTATTGCTACCTTCTATCATGCAGTCTATACGACTCTAACCTTGTAAGTGTGCTTATGCGTCTCTTCTTTCCTTTTTTCAAAATCAGTGTTTGACAATAAAATTTTCAATATTCATTTGAAGATGGATTTTGGAATTTTTCTAAAATTATAAGAACTCCAAAAAGTTATTTTTCTAAAATTTCACTCAAATTACTCATAAAAATTTAAAAACAACCCAAAATTATATTCACGTTCAAACATAAATTTAATTTTCAAATACCATTTTTTCACTTAAAAATAATTTCACGTTTTTGAGAATTTTACAATTCTTATGTCCAAACGCCCACTAAGATAAAGGGAATACAAAACTAGTCCTCAGCTATTCACTACTACGTTAATTACTGCAGCACATGTTAATAAAATATCGTTGTCTTGATGTGACTCCATTATGGTGTTGTATGTTGACCCCACCATCATTTAAACTTTACGAGTTTAATTTTTAAAATTTTTAGCATTAAATTTATTATATTTTAAAAACTATCTATTATTTTTACAATTTAAATTACCGTCAAATATTATGAATTCAACTAACCTCTCATAAATTAATTAAATCTGAGTCTGTACAACAAGAAACTGAGACTACATAGCAGTAAGTAAGTAAGAGTAGGAATAATAGTCATATTTAAAAAGGTTAGTGAGGTCAGAAAAGATGCAACAGTACGCCAGTCAGCAGAAAGTTCAAGATATTTTAAGATTTAAGAACCCCACCTCTTCCCCCCCCACCCCTGCTCATTCCATCCCTAAAATGGAGATTTACGCGAGATCAACTATCACCTCTCTCCATTTCAAAGATTGAAGAACATTGAGCTCTTGTTGAGCATTCAGAAAATCCAAAATACAAATAAAATCAACTAATTAAACCTAGCCTTCAAACTCTTGACATACAAAAAATAAAATCTTTTTGTGTTCTTATTCAGACAAGATTGCATAATATTTCTAGCTTAGCGCCGCCAAACCTAGATCTTTTCCTAGGGTTTTGGAATCGTGATAATGAGCCAGAGAAGCACTGGAGACAGCCGTCCCTGCGATTTCTGCAATCAGCAGATTGCCGTACTTTACTGTCGAGCTGATTCAGCGAAGCTGTGTCTTTTCTGTGACCAGCACGTTCATTCAGCTAACGCCCTCTCCAAAAAACACATCCGATCTCAGATCTGTGACAACTGTGGCTCCGAGCCTGTCTCCATCCGTTGCGCCACCGACAACCTCGTACTCTGCCAAGAATGCGATTGGGATGCTCACGGCAGCTGTGCACACGATCGGACCCCTGTTGAAGGGTTCTCTGGATGTCCTTGTGCTTCTGAGCTTGCTTCAGCTTGGGGTTTAGATATTGAGGCCAAGAAACCACCAACACCTACTCATTTGCAGCCCACTTGGAATGGTTTCTTAGAGCCTTTTAATTTGATGTGTAAGGATGCTATTCCTCCTCCTTCCTCTGTCTTGTTGCAAGATTTAATGGTACCTAACGCTAATAATAATAACAATAATTCTGGGATTTACTCCACAACTCGTGAGGTAGGTAGAAAACAAAATCCAACTTGTGGCAAGCAGAAACAAGTGATATTGAAACAATTAATTGAGTTATTCAAGAGAGATGTGGCAGATGGGGTTGGAGGTGGATCGGAAGATTTAGTTCCAAAGACACCTAATGGGAGTAGTGATTGGCAGGGAAATGTTAATGTGACGGAGGGGAGTGATGCGGTTTTGGGTAGTGTCAATCAGCAGCTTGAGCCGCAGAGCGTGCCGTTTACCTCTTTGCTTATGATGCAGAAGCCTCATAATTCAAAAGACAGTGACCGCATGGTGGAAGGGAACATTTTGTCGAGCGGAAATTCCTATGTTCAAAACACCCAGGTATTATCATAATTTCATGTTGCTAATTATAACTTTATCGGTCATAGCTAGGATATTTTGCATAGCCTGAACAAGTGCGATGAATTAATCCACTTCTGTTGTCTTGTTCTTTATATCACATATTGTTCAATAAAATTGCCTTTGTTTCAAATGTGAAAAGCTAAAGCGTGTCGCACAGAATTGCAGAATAAAAACTGTTTTTTTTAGCATCGAGTCGTCATTGAACTGGGGATTTCTTCATACTACTAGTGATTTGCTTGATAATTGAACATCCAACACGAATCTGCACGTATGATGATTCGTTTGAGTTGAGAAAAGAATAGATGATAAGCCCATATCATTATAGTGTTTGCTGCCTTTCGAGTATATTTGGGATGTGAACAGACTTGAGGTTCTGCTTTGATTTGTTTCCAGTGCGCATCTACAAAGCAGAGGAAAATTCTGTCATATTCTTGGGGGTAGGCATTTTAGAGGTTGGGAAAAAAATTTCTTGTACTAATGGAATTGGTTGTGTCGTATTTGTACAGGCAGCATGCAAAATTTTCTTTTCTGTCAAGTTTTGTTAGATCTTGGGTTGGTTGTGGTTAATCATCTAGATCAATACCAGTCGATCCTCATTTTTGTGGGTTTTTAGTGATTTTGGCATATGCATAAAGTTGCATGAGAATCACATATTCTCTCTATGGTCTATTTTGGTTGTTGAGGTGTGGTCTCAAGATAGTATCTTCCTTTTTAAGTAAATAAAGATACATAATGCTATGATGTTGCATTTGATATTCTGTTTCAATATTAAGACAATTTTCTATTCCCATTTCTTTTTCTTAAATGGGATCGTCTATTTCCATTTTTGAAAAAAATATGATATTCAGAACTATCTTTGAGCTGTCAAAATCAGTCGTACACCTTTAATCTTCTCTGGTGAAAAGTATTAGGAAATTTAAAAACATGCAATGAGCTTAATGAGTGTAACATAGACTTGTCAGAGAATTATGCTTTTGCTCTTTAGAACTGACAAACTTTAAAAGGAAGAGATATCGGTTGAACATGACATGTTGCTGATATACTTTATCTTGTACCCTCTTTAGTTACGTGAAATGATACTAGCTTCTTCTCCTCTACTGCTTGCTTCTTTGATCCAGTTCTTGAAGTTGGACTGATTGTATTCACAGCCTTGTTGTGCTTGCTTTTTCAGATATGGGATTTCAATCTGGGGCAGTTGAGGAGCCATGAACAGTCAAGCTCAGTGGAAGCCGACTACAGTGAGAGCGACATGGCTTACATGATGAAAAGCTACGGTGAACTCATAAAAGGAACATCATTAGCAACTTCAAAAGGATTAGAACTCTCAGGCATGAACTTCTCAGTTGCCCATGAAGATATGACAGCTTTCAGTGTAAGCTCTAGCCCCCGTTAAGTTTATCTCATTTGTTCTATTTTAATCCATTAAATCAATTATTGTGGCATGATTGAGTCTTGAGACCCGTACTTTTAAGTGACAGATAGCAAAAATGTCTGAGTGACAGATGTCTGTTACCAACTTTGTCAGTTCTTTGTTCTGTCTTGGAGGATTGTTGAGGTTTCTTTTGTGTTAAGAAGTCGGATGTATAATACCTTTACAATTCTAACAAAGGCATGGTGTACAACTGATTCTGCAATGCATTTAACCAGAATACGGCCATGTCAATTTTAATTAACTCTAGAACTTTCTATAGTCTGCTTTAGGAACCACGGCCATTAGTGGTTCTGTTGATTCACCTTGGACACGGCTTTTGACATTACTTTTTCCAATTAGCTTGGGTTAATGTTATTGAGAATTTGAGGTACCAAATTATTACCTGATTAATAAATAAATGTTCGATAGTGAGGTCATACATAGTAATGCTGACAGTAACGCTTCATTTTCTCTTTGGTATACATGGATGGATAGTGAAGTTATCTGCGAAAAGATGGATGTGTCAAATGGTATGGTGTAATAATGTCTTCCTCTTGAATTTGAGAAATTACTTGCTTCATGCCTTGCAGAATAATTCGAATAACCGAGGCGGAAGCCAGGGGCCAGCTACATCTGAGAGCAACAATTTACCAATAATTAAGCTTTCTTCTGACTCTGGTAATGCTAAACGGAAATGCTGTGGTGTGTCTAAAGATTTGAACTTGATGGAGCAAAGCATTTTTGTGGGAGGTGAAAACACCGGTGAGGAAATACTCAAGGCTGATATGGAGCTTCTCGCGAAGAACAGAGGAAATGCAATGCAACGTTATAAGGAGAAAAAGAAAACACGAAGGTAGGTTATATCTTTTAGTTTTCCTTTCAGCATAGTTTTCCCTTGTCACCTCTTGAGTTTATCCCTACATCTCGGTTTTGTTGAATCTCTGAGTGTGAGTTGTGATGTCCAGATATGATAAGCACATTCGTTATGAATCAAGGAAGGCAAGAGCTGATACTAGAAAGCGAGTTAAGGGTCGATTTGTCAAGGCTAATGAAGCTCCGGATGGTTGAATACCCGTTGAATGACAGAGGATAAGGATCTTTCTGTCTGTATGTATATATTTCTTAGCCTGCTTAATATTTGTAATCTTAGGATGCGTTGTGCATCTGTAGCACCATTTGTTAGTTAATATTCTACTCACTCTTCGTGCTTCTGCATATATATATATCAAGTGCTTGCATGTACAACCTTGATCATCAGGTTTGTGGCTAGACCCCTAACCCGGGAACAGCCTTTTGAGGCAAGTCTTGGAAGTGCAATCTTGGCTAATTTTGTCCGGCATTAATTGGGATATTTGATGATATGAATCCACCAAGAACAAAGGTGATATCAGAGCTGTAACAACTATAGGGGTATTAAATTACTGAGTCATACCATGAAAGTTTAAGAAAGGGTGGTAGAAATGAGGGTGAGGAGGACGGTGTATGTTTTAGACAATCAATTCGGGTTATGCCGGGGCGTTCTACCATTGAAGCTATCCGCCTTATTACGAGGTTGGTGTAGCAATACACGGATAGGAAGGACTTGCACATGGTGTTTATTGATCTGGAGAAAGCGTATGACAAGGTTTCTAGAGAGGTTCTATGCTTGATTAACGACATGTATGATGGAGCTAAGACTCGGGTTAGGACAGTGAGAGGCGACTCAGAGCATTTTCCGGTTGTTATGGGGTTGCACCAAGTGGTGGCGCTCAGCCCATTCCTATTTGCCCTGGACAGGTAGTTGTGGAGGTCGAGCATTAAGGTCGTAGGTTAGGAGGTAGTTGTGCATATTTTTACGTCGCTCCAGAGTGAGGGTAGTATGTTAGGATTTCGTCTTAGACTGCTAGTGATTAAAGTTGAGTTCACACCACTCTTTTGTTTCTCTTAGTGTTGGGCTTTATCTACTGATTATTGTTTTACTTTTCTTTTATTTTCTGGTTCTTGTGATGTTATTTTTTCTATGATTTTTATCGATGGTACTGATATATTACATCTTTTCGTCTTCTTGAACCGATGGTCTATCAGACACAACCTCTCTATTCTCTCGGAGGTAGGAGTAAGGTGTGTGTGCACACTACCCTCCCTAGACCTCACTAGTGAGAATTCACTGGGTAATTGTGGTGTTGATGATATGAATCCACCAGGAGCGGATCGTCTCGTCTGGATACCTTATTGAGAGGTAACCAAAGACTCAATTCAGTCTCCCTCTGGCAATACTTCGTGCATTTTCTTTTTGAGTGGTATGCATTCATTCATTTTGTTGAGATGATCTGAGCGATAAAGTTCTTGTTTCTTTCACCTGGAGCTGGGAAAGGGAAGAAATCTTGCTGAAGCTGACGTAACCAGAGATCAAATTCAGCCTTCCCCCTCTTTCCCAACATTTCTGGAAAGCTGATGCTAAGTATTTAAGTTAGAAGAAGGATTATAGGATTTCCTGATAAGTTGGTAGTGTTGTAACCAATTGTTCTGTCGTGCTATGTTTTGTTAGCCGTCAAGATGAATCTTTGCATGTATGCACTTCTCAGAACTAGGAGCGGGAATTCCTCAAGTCTCTTCCTTTAGGAACAAGGCTCAAGTTTGTCATTTTATGGCGCCAAAAGACCGACAACTAAAAAGGAAAAGGAAAACAAATAGAAATCACCATGTGCTAGATTACTGGGTAGATCCAGCTGACTCTAATCTCATTCTATCGTGTGGTTAATCTTGGGAAATAATGCAACTTGATAGAAGAAAATTTGTTTGGTGATGTGGGTGAAACTCCCTGTTTTTCCCCCTTAAACTCCATGCTGAATCAAACAACCTCATCTAAATTGAAATGAAGGGAGTATTAAATTCAAGTGATGTATTAATATTGCGGATGTAGATGACGGCCCTTAATTGAGTTTTGGAGGAAATAGTGTTGGTTCATCAAGGAAATGAAGAAGCAAATGTAGATGAGTGTTAATAAAAGATGCAGGCATAAATTAAGCCACTTGCGCATTCATCCGTGATGTTATAACTTTTTCTTGCAGAGATGTGAAATGTGTAGGGTGGGATATCTTGTGAAAGGTCTTTTATCCTGTGAGTGGTTTTAAGGATCATCTAGCAGAGAAAAGAACCTACCGCTTCCTATTTTACTTCATTCATGCCTTGCATTTCTTTCTTTATGAGACAATTTGAACAATGTTTTCGGTCACTTGAATTATTCAAACTAAAACAGAGTAATATTGGTCTCCATGAAGGACTTCTCTTTCTTTCAGTTGAAGAATGTCATGGGAGCTAAGCTGAGGAAAGGCTTTAAATACTTATGTAATAACGAAAGCTCCATCTCCACTCTCAACCATCAAACTGCAGCCTCTGCCCGCCCTCTCTTATCTAATTACATGATGGTCACTGCTACTAATGATCTAAAGCTGAACGAAAGAGATAACCCGACAACCTTGGAGGAGATGTTGCTCCAATTGGACATGGGGGAGAAAATGGCAAGAAGAGAAAAGCCGAACGAATATGGGCAGCATAGAATGTCTTGTGTCAACAGTTTAGACATTCTTCGAACTGCAAGGAACGCGCTAAACCAGTATCCCCGCTTTTCTCTGGATGGTAAAGATGCCATGTACCGGTCTTCTTTCCATGACGTGTCTCCTTTGCTAACCACAAGTGTTGGTGCAAGAAAATCAGTATGCTGCAACCACGAGCTGAGGAAAATGGAGATGAAAACTCAAACTCAAACTCAAACTCAGAACATGCCACCGGCAATAGCAAGGGAGAGAGTGGTTTGGTGTAAACCAGGAGTAGTAGCTAAGTTAATGGGACTTGAGGCCATGCCAATATCAATACACAGAAAGCATAGTAAGGATAGAGTTAGTGCAATTATCAAAAGCCAAAGCCCGAGGAAACGGTACGAGATGGGAGAGTAAGAGAAGAGGAAGGGTGGTGTGGAAACGAACTGTAGTGGCCACAACTGTTGTGTAAAGAGAGGGATGAATAATCAGAATGTGATGAGCTTTTGTCAATCATATATAGAAGAGGACTGTCTTTTCTGAATGCCAAATTAACTGTCTTTATGTTTTTCTAATTAGTTGGATGCGTGATGTGTATAAAAATTTCATATGTGAATCCGAAGTTCTACCGGAACAAGTTTTAAACTGGAACTGGTAATGTACCAAAATTGTTGTTGAACATTTTAGCGTCAAACGTTTGTTGGGTTTTAAGGCGTGAATAGGAAAATGTACCTTTTGAACTGAACATCTTCATCTAACCATTTCTTTGCCTATAAATACTAAGGCATTATTTCAGATATTTTCGACGAATTTCCAAATGTTTCTCCTTCTTTTCTGACAAAAAAAAGAACCTAATGGATCGAACTTGAACTCCGGGTAATTGGATCGCCCCTGCGGGGTCACTCTGACGCAGAGGACCCTGAGAAGCGCAGTACTTCCGTAACTGATCTTTTTGTAGGTGATGGGACATAGCGTACTCCGGTCTCCCTCAATCAATCAATCTTTCTATCGGAACCTTCGAGACAGTAGAAGTCTGACCTTCCCATCCTCATCTATCGGCTCAGGGCCTCATTAGCGTGCTCGTCTGCGAGCTATGCTGGTTCTGTAGAGTAATGGCCGCGCAACAACGAGAGAGAGAGAGAGGCGGGATATTTTTAAAATCAAACACAATCTGCATTGTGTGATTTGTTTCCTATCTTTGAGTTTGAAGTATTGCTACTCGAACAAGGTAAATTTGTTCTATCTTGAGACAAAATAATTAATCCTATACCTTGAAATACTGTGAGGGGATTAAATTCTTTAAGGATACACTACGAATTCTGTGGGCCTGAATTAATTTACTATGTTTGTGTTATTCTAGTTATTTGGTTTTATTTACTGTTTCACACACAATTTTTAATAGTAAAAATAGTACGGTATAGCCAGTTTTTGGACTGGTCATTCAAAAATAGCCGGCATTTACCAAGTCAATGAAAAATAGCCACTATTTTGCTGTAATAGAGACCGGTCCAACATAATATACTGGAGTTCGGTGCACCTGTGTATGAACTCCAGCATATTATGCTGGACCGGTATACTCTGTTGGCTCAAGTATAATATACTGGAGACTGGAGCACCGATACTCCAAACTCCAGTACATTATACTGGACCGATATACTTGCTGGAACTCCAGTATATTATGCTGGAATTCTAGTGTACTTATGTTGGAACTCCATCATATTATGCTGGAGTTCTAGCATACATAACCTGGAACTCTAGGATAATATGCTGGAGTTCAAGTATACTTATGCTGGAACTCCAACATAATATACTGGTGTATTTTTCGGGTTTGAACAGTGTTTTCGCTCAGATTTATCTTTACATGAAAAGTGGCTAAATTTCGATTACTGAATTTGGGTTATTTTTGAACGACTAGTTGTAAATCTGGCTATTTTTGAATTTCTCTCTTTTTAATAAGCTTACGAAATTTAAGATGAGAACTATTTGTTCTGCTGATGGCTGCTAGAGGAAAATCTGATCATGACGAAGGAGAATTAAATAGTAATTTTAATTTGATGATGAAAAGTAGTGCCAAATGCAAGTCTTGGGGCGCAATTTGCTTGATCGATTTAATGTGACGATCCAAAGGGTCATCATCGGATTTCTCTATTTTTCCGCGCTTCTGAGGCATTGAAAACCTCAATTATAGTTGCCTCGATTTGCATGCGCAGTCCGTGCGCATAGCCGGGAAGTTTGTATGTTGAAATATGTGAATTCTGTGAAAGATTTGAAGAATTTTGATATTAATATGATTAAAGTTGACTTCGGTCAATATTTTTGGTAAACGGACCCGGACCCGTGATTTGACGGTTCCGGAGGGTCCGTAGAAAAATATGGGACTTGGGCGTATGCCCGTAATCGAATTCCGAGGTCCCAGGCCCGAGGAATGAATTTTTCCATGAAATCGTTTTCTGAAAATGTTTAAGAAAAATGAAAATGAAATTTGATCAATAAGTGATGGTATCGGGCTCGTATTTTGGTTCCGATGCCCGGTACAAGTCTTAAATATGCGTTAAGCGCTATCTATAAAGTTTAGTTGAGAACGGACGTCGTTTTACGTGTTTCGGACTACAAGTTCCAAATTTGAAAGTTCATGAAACATAGAAGAAAATCATATGTTTTGAGGCTTGATTCTACGTATATGACGTTGTTTTGGCGATTTGATCGCACAGATGAGATCGTAGGATGTTATTGAGTTAGTGTGTATATTTGGTTTGGAGCCCCGAGGGCTCGGGTGAGTTTTGAGAAGGTCCCGGGAGGCTAAGGCTTAAAGTATTAGATGTTGCAGTGTTGCAGGTCCGAGCGCGGCCGCGGTCATTTCCGCGCAGTCCGCGTTGGAAGGCACGCGTCCGCGGTACAGTTCGCGCGGTCCGCGTGGCCAGGTTTAGAGAGGTCCTAAGCCTTGGCTTGACCAGTGCGGCCGCGCACCAAGTTCGTGCGGTCCGCTCTGGGAGATTCAGAGGAGGCCCCAGGTGCAAATTCACCAGCGCGGCCGCGCACCAAAATCGTGCGGTCCGCGCTGGGTAGGTTCAGAGAGTCGTTTTTCCTCCCTTTCTTGGCGCGGCCACGGGACATTTTTGTGCGGTCGGCGCCGGTCCTTTAGTGAAGTATATAAATCCGAGATTTTCGGTCATTTTACACTTTTTCAAAACCCAAAACATAAGAGGCGATTTTCCAAACGATTCTTCATCTTTAAAACGATTGGTAAGTAATTTCTAACCTATTTTCTTTACTTCTTAACATCTTTAAACATAATTTCAACTTCAAAACATAGATTTTAATGGGGGAATTTGGGAACTTAGGGTAGAACCTAAGGTTTCTAAAATTGGGGGGTTTTGGACCTCAATTTGGGGTCCGATTCCAAAATATGTTATATGTCTGAGTTCATAGGGGAATGGGTAATCGAATTTTGGTTCGAACCTCGAGTTTTGATCACGTGGGCCCGAGGGCATTTTGGAAATTTTGGAACAAACTTTGGAAAATTTATTTTCATGTATTCAAATTGATTCAAGTAGCATTTGTTAATACATTCAAGTAATTTGTGATTAGATTCGAGCGGTTTTGTGGTGAATTCGAGAGGTGAAGCTATACTAGAGGCTTGAGTGGATTTTTGAAGCACTTGAGGTAAGTGTTTGATCTAACTTTGGCTTGAGGGAATATGATTAAAGTATTATTAATTGTTATTTGCTAAATGATCGAGTACGGTATATAGGCATGGTGACGATTATCTATACACCTGTGTCTAACATGACCGTGGGTCTTTATTGGTACTTGTTTTGGTATCCTTTGGGACTCTTCCAAGCTAATGAATAATTTTCTACATAATGTAAAAAGTTTGAGGATTAATTATAAATTGTGAATTCTTTGGAGCGTTGGCTCAAACGATAAAATATTATCAAGTAAGAAATGAAAGAATTGGAAAGAGATGTGATTAATCCCTTGCCGGGATGGGTTGAGTATATTAATTATCTCCCTTGTCGGGATGTGAAACTTGTTGTTATTGCTCCCTTTTCGGGATTTGACTGTTTACTTGTGTTTTCCCTTGCCGGGATATCTATTACTTTTGTCTATCCCCTCTCTCCCCTTGTTTGTGATTGCTGTTTGGGTGAGGATGAGTGATAAAGCACGATGGGTGTTGCCGTGCACGATTGTTTGATTATATTAATGCATGAAGGGACAATCCGTGCCATGTTTTGATTATTAATGCACGAAGGAACATTCCGTGCCATGTTTGATTACTATTGCACGAAGGAACATTCCGTGCCATGTTTGATTACTATTGCACGAAGGAATATTCCATGCCATATTTTGATTATTAATGCACGAAGGGACATTCCGTGCCATATTTTGATTATTGATGCACGAAGGGACATTCCGTGCCATATTTGGATTATATTATGCACGAAGGAACATTCCGTGCCATGTTTTGATTATTAATGCACGAAGGGACATTCCGTGCCATGTTTGATTACTATTGCACGAAGGAACATTCTGTGCCATGATTTGATTATATTTGCACGAAGGATCATTCCGTGCCACGTTTTGATTATTAATGCACGAAGGGACATTCTGTGCCTCGTTTGGTTTATTACTCTCATTGATTTTGTAGTTGTATCGTTTCATTCCTTATTTATTTACCTTGTATTCTAAACTGCTACAGTCCCTACAACATGCCCCCCTCCTTCTTGACTTGTTAAATTTCTATATTCTCTACTATTGCGTATATATATTTGAACTGCACAGGTTTGTTTGGTGGTCCGATCTAGCCTCATCACTACTTCGCCGGGGTTAGGTCAGGCACTTACCAGCACATGGGGTCGGTTGTGCTGATGCTACACTCTGTGCATCTTTTTTGCACAGATCCAGGTGTTGGAGTAGAAACTGAGTAGCAGTAGCATTTTGGGGGCGAGCTTCCAGTCCAGGGACATTCGAGGTAGCCTAGCTGGCATTCGCAGGCCGAAGTCCCTTTTCATATTTTCAATTTGTTTTCATTGTACCGAGACAGACATTATGTATTTTCTATTCAGACTTGTTTGTAGCACTCTTTAGTGGTTCGTGAGGTAGCGACTCCAGTCTCGGGTAGTGAAATGTTAAGCTTCCACATTCTGGGTTTTTAGTTATTTATGTTATAAAAGACTTCCGCTTTTATTTAAAGGTTATTTATTGTTATTGCTGTTGTGTCGTTATCCAAAAAGGTTAAATGTTTGGATTGCCTAGCTCCAACAGTAGGCGCCATCAGGACTCCCGATGGTGGGAATTCCGGGTCGTGACATGTTGGTATCAGAGCTCTAGGTTGCATAGGTCTCGCTACTCACGGACAAACTTGGTAGAGTCTGAGGGATCGGTTCAGAGACATCTGTATTTATCCCCAAAGGCTACGGAGTTAGGAAAAGTTTCACATTTGTTCTTTCCTGTCGTGCGGTTCTATTTTTCAAATACCGACTGAATTCCTATTCTGTTCCTCCGCAGATGGTGAGAACACGTGCTTTCTCCTCTACCGCGCAGCAGCCTGAGCCCCCAACAGCAGCTCCAGTGGCGGAGCCTCAGGTTGATTTGGAGGAGGAGGTGCCAGCCCCAGCAGTCCCGGTGGGCCCAACTCAGGTCCCAGGGGGGTTCATTGCCATCTCAGTTCTTCAGGACGCTCTAGTCCGATTGGTAGGCTTCACGGATAGTGTCATTCGAGCGGGTTTGCTTCCAGGAGTTCAGCCAGCGGTGGCAGATCAGTCAGGTATAGTGGCTCAGGCCGGGAGTGAGATCACTTTTCAGGAGGCGGCCAATGTGGGCCGTAGAGTTGAGGTGGTCCTGCTATCGCGAGGCGGTCATAGGTCGGATAAGAGGCCCCGTCACGCAGGCAGATTTAGTGGTACCTCGTCAGGAGGTAGAGGTTCTTATGGTAGAGGCCATCCTCCCAGGCCTTTTCAGTCAGCTCTCCAGGTCACTCATGGTACTTCAGGTGGTCATTCAGGTCGACATGGTCAGTCTCAATTCCCTCAGCTGCAGCGTTCGTGTAGGTGTTATGAGTGTGGTGGGTATGGTCACAACATGAGGGTTTGCCCGAGGTTGAGGGGTGCTCAGCCGCAGCAGATGAGGTCTTGCCATGCTTGTGGTGATCCGAGGCACATTGTCAGATATTGCCCTCGAGTTTATGGCAGCTTCCACCATCAGAGTTCTCGTGCTATGATTCAGGCGCCGGAGGTTCCACAGCCTGCCCAGCCAGTTAGAGGTGGAGGTAGAGGTCTTAAAGGTGGAGGTAGAGGTCTTAGAGGTGGAGGTAGAGGTCTTAGAGGTGGAGTTCAGGTTTCCAAAAGTAGGCCAGAGGCTGAGTCTTCAGGTGCAGACATTACAGGTACCATTCTGATTTGTATTAGAGATACTTCAGTGCTATTTTACCATTGGTATACATATTCATATGTATCGTCTTATTTTGCATCCTACATGGCTATTCCTAGTGATGCCTTGAGTATTCCTGTATATGTATCTACACCAGTGGTTGATTCTATAGTGGTCGACCGAGTTCATCGTTGCTGTGTGGTAGTGTTTGAGGGTCTTGAGACCCGTGTTGATTTATTGCTTCTAGACATGGTGGATTTTGATGTTATATTAGGGATGGATTAACTGTCCCCGTATCATGCTATCTTGGATTGTCACACCAAAACTGTGACCTTGGCCTTGCCAGATTTGCCCCGATTGGAGTGGAGAGGGACCCTAGGACATGCCACCCGTAGTGTTATTTCATATGTAAAGGCTCGACACATGGTTGAGAAGGGGTGTTTAGCTTATTTGGCATATGTTCGCGATTCTAGCGCAGAGGTTCGTTCTATTGACTCTGTTTCTATTATTCGGGAGTTCCCAGAGGTTTTCCCTTCAGATCTGCCTGGTATGCCGCCCGACAGAGATATTAATTTTTGTATTGATCTGGCCCCAGGCACGCAACTTATTTCTATTCCACTGTATCGCATGGCCCCGCCAGAGTTGAAGGAGTTAAAGGACCAGTTGCAAGATTTGCTAGAGAAAGGTTTTATCAGGCCTAGTGTTTCTCCTTGGGGGGCGCCGATGTTATTTGTAAAGAAAAAGGATGGATCGATGAGAATGTGCATTGATTACTAGAAATTGAACAAGGTGACGATTAAGAAAAAGTATCCACTGTCGAGGATTGATGATTTGTTTGACCAGCTTCAGGGTGCGAAGGTGTTTTCAAAGATAGACTTGAGATCTGGCTACCATCAGCTGAGGATTAGGGCGTCTGATGTCCCTAAGATAACATTTCGCACTTGGTATGGGCATTATGAGTTTTTGGTCATGTCATTTGGGTTGACCAATGCCCTAGCAGCATTCATGGGGTTGATGAACCGAGTATTCAGGCCTTATCTAGACTTGTTCGTGATAGTCTTTATTGATGATATTCTAGTGTACTCCCGCAGCCAGGAGGAGCACGAGCAGCACCTCAGAGTGGTTCTTTAGACTCTGAAGGATAGTCAGTTGTATGCTAAGTTCTCGAAGTGTGAGTTCTGGTTGAGTTCGGTTGCATTTCGGGGTCATGTCGTATCAGCAGAGGGTATTCAAGTAGACCCGAAGAAGATTGAGGCAGCCAAGAATTGGCCTCGACTAGCTTCAGCGACTGAGATTCGGAGTTTCTTAGGGTTAGCAGGTTATTACCGCCGATTTGTGGAGGGGTTTTCATCTATAGCAGCCCCGATGACCAGGTTGACCCAGAAGGGTGCCCAGTTCAGGTAGTCAGACGAGTGCGAGGAGAGCTTTCACAAGCTCAAGACAGCTCTGACTACGACACCGATATTGGCTTTGCCCACAGGCTCAGGACCTTATACAGTTTATTGTGATGCTTCCCGTATTGGGCTTGGTGCGGTATTGATGCAGGATGGCAGAGTCATTGC
>MU700170.1:105891-130663 GCA_026770625.1 Nicotiana glauca
CAGTATTGATGCAGGATGGCAGGGTCATTGCTTATGCTTCGAGGCAGTTGAAGATCCACGAGAAGAATTACCCAGTCCATGATCTAGAGTTGGCAATCATTGTTCATGCTTTGAAGAATTGGAGGCATTACTTATATGGTGTGACGTGTGAGGTGTACACAGATCACAAGAGCCTTCAGTACTTGTTCAAGCAAAAAGAGTTGAATTTGAGGCAGAGGAGGTGGTTGGAGTTGTTGAAAGATTATGATGTTACTATTTTGTACCACCCGGGGAGAGCCAATGTGGTGTCCGATGCATTGAGTAGGAAGTCCGCCAGCATGGGTAGTCTTGCTTATATTCCGGTCAGCTAGAGACCACTTGCTTTGGATATTCAGGCTTTGGCCAATCAGCTTGTGAGGTTGGACATTTCTGAGCCTAGCAGAGTGTTAGCTTGCGCGGTCGCTCGTTCTTCATTATTGGAGCGTATCCGTGATCGGCAGTTTGATGATCCCCATTTATGTGTCCTGAGAGACACGGTGCAGCATGGAGGTGCCACGAAGATGACTTTAGATGATGATGGTGTTTTGAGGTTGCAGGGGCGAGTTTGTGTGCCCAATGTCAATGAGATTCGAGAGTTGATCTTAGCGGAGGACCATAGTTCTTGGTATTCTATTCACCCGGGCACCGCGAAGATGTACCAGGACTTGCGACAACATTATTGGTGGCGTAGGATGAAGAAAGATATTATTGCATATGTGGCTAGGTGTTTGAACTGTCAGCAGGTCAAGTATGAGCATCAGAGGCCTGGTGGTTTGTTTCAGAGGATTGAGCTTCCCGAGTGGAAGTGGGAGAGGATTACCATGGATTTCGTTACCGGACTTCCGATGACTCGGAAGAAGCTTGATGCTGTTTGGTTCATTGTTAATAGGCTGACCAAGTCAGCACATTTCATTCCTGTTGCAGCCACTTATTCATCAGAGAGGTTAGCTGAGATCTACATCCGAGAGATTGTTCGCCTTCATGGAGTGCCGACATATATTATTTCGGACCAGGGTACGCAGTTTACCTCGCGCTTCTGGAGAGTAGTTAAGGAGGAGTTAGGCACCCAGGTTCAGTTGAGCACAGCGTTCCATCCTCAGACGGACGGCCAGTCCGAGAGGACTATTCAGATATTGGAGGATATGCTCCGAGTCTGTGTCATTGACTTTGGAGGCTCGTGGGACCAGTTTTTTCCTTTAGCAGAGTTCGCCTACAACAACAACTACCAGCCCAGCATTCAGATGGCTCCATATGAGGCGTTGTATGGTAGGTGATGTCGGTCTCCATTCGAATGGTTTGAGCCGGGAGAGGCTCGATTATTGGGTACAGATTTAGTTCAGGAGGCCTTGGATAAGGTCAAGATCATTCAGGACAGGCTTCGTTCGGCTCAGTCGCGACAAAAGAGCTATGCGGATCGTAAGGTTCGAGATGTAGCTTTCATGGTTGGTGAGCGGGTATTGCTCCGTGTATCGCCTATGAAGGGCGTAATGAGATTCGGGAAGAAGGGCAAGCTTAGCCTTAGGTTTATCGGCCCATTTGAGATCCTTGATCGTGCGGGAGAGGTGGCTTATAGGCTTGCTTTGCCACCTAGCTTGTCAGCCGTGCATCCAGTGTTTCATGTGTCCATGCTTCGGAGGTATCACGACGATCCATCCCACGTGTTAGATTTCAGCGCTATCCAGTTGGACAAGGATCTGTCTTACGAGGAGGAGCCGGTAGCCATTCTAGACCGGCAGGTTCGACAGTTGAGGTGGAAGAGTTTTCCTTCAGTGCGTGTCCAGTGGAGAGGTCATCCTCCTAAGGCATCGACCTGGGAGTCCGAATCTGATATGCGGAGCCGTTATCCTCATCTATTCCCTGACTCATGTACTTCTTCTTTTGTCCGTTCGAGGACGAACGATTTTTTTAGAGGTGGAGAATGTGACGACCCAAAGGGTCATCACCGGATTTCTCTCTTTTTATGCGCTTCCGAGGCCTTGAAAACATCACTTATGGTTGCCTCGATTTGCATGCGCAGTCCGTGCGTGTAGCCGGGAAGCTTGTATGTTGAAATATGTGAATTCTGTGAAAGATTTGAAGAATTTTGATATTAATATGATTAAAGTTGATTTCAGTCAATATTTTTGGTAAACGGACCCAGACCCGTGATTTGACGATCTCGGAGGGTCCATAGAAAAATATGGGACTTGGGCATATGCCCGGAATCGAATTCCGAGGTCCCAGGCCCGAGGAATGAATTTTTCCATGAAATCGTTTTCTGAAAATGTTTAAGGAAAATAAAAATGAAATTTGATCAATAAGTGATGGTATCGAGCTCGTATGTTGGTTCCGACGCCCGGTACAAGTCTTAAATATGCGTTAATCTATAAAGTTTGGTTGAGAACGGACATCGTTTGACGTGTTTCGGACTATAAGTTCATGAAACTTAGAAGAAAATCATGTGTTTTGAGGCTTGATTCTACGTATATGATGTTGTTTTGCTGATTTGATCGCACATATGAGATCGTAGGATGTTATTGAGTTAGAGTGTATGTTTGGTTTGGAGCCCCGAGGGCTCGGGTGAGTTTTGAGTAGGTCCCGGGAGGCTTTAGGCTTAAAGTATCAGATGTTGCAGTGTTGCAGGTCCCAGCACAGCCACGGTCATTTTCGCGCAGTCCACGCTGGAAGGCACGAGGCCGCGGTGCAGCTCGCGCGGTCCGCGTGGCCAGGTTCAGAGGGGTCCTCAGGCTTGGCTTGACCAGCGCGGCCGCGCACCAAGTTCATGCGGTCCGCGCTGGGAGATTCAGAGGAGGCCCTAGGTGCAAATCCACCAGCGCGGCCGCGCACCAAAATCGTGCGGTCCGCGCTGGGTAGGTTTAGAGACTCGTTTTTCCCCCCTTCCTTGGTACGGTCACGGAACATTTTTGTGCGGTCAGCGCCGGTCCTTTAGTAAAGTATATAAATCCGAGATTTTTAGTCATTTTACACTTTTTTCAAAACCCAAAATATAAGAGGCGATTTTCCAAACGATTCTTCATCTTCAAAACGATTGGTAAGTTATTTCTAACCTCTTTTCTTTACTTCTTAACATCTTTAAACATAATTTCAACTTCAAAATAAAGATTTTAATGGGGGAATTTGGGAACTTAGGGTAGAACCTAGGGTTTCTAAAATTTGGGGGTTTTGGGCCTCAATTTGAGGTCCGATTCCAAAATATATTATATATCAGAGTTCATGGAGGAATGGGTAATCGAGTTTTGGTTCGAACCTCGGGTTTTGACCACGTGGGCCCGAGGGCATTTTTGGAATTTTGGAACAAACTTTGAAAAATTTATTTTCATGCATTCAAATTGATTAAAGTAGCATTTGTTAATACATTTAAGTAATTTGTGATTAGATTCGAGCGGTTTTGTGGTGAATTCGAGGGGTGAAGCTATACTAGAGGTTTGAGTGAATTTTTGGAGCACTTGAGGTAAGTGTTTGATCAAACTTTGGCTTGAGAGAATATGATTAGAGTATTATCAATTATTATTTGCTAAATGATCGAGTACGGTGTATAGGCATGGTGACGATTATCTATACACCGGTGTCTAACATGACCGTGGGTCTTTGTTGGTACTTGTTTTGGTATCCTTTGGGACTCTTCCAAGCTAATGAATGATTTTCTACATAATGTGAAAAGTTTGAGGATTAATTATAAATTGTGAATTCTTTGGAGGGTTGGCTTAGACGATAAAATATTATCGAGTAAGAAATGAAAGAATTGGAAAAAGATGTGATTAATCCCTTGCCGGAATGGGTTGAGTATATTGATTATCTCCCTTGTCGGGATGTGAAACTTGTTGTTATTGCTCCCTTGCCGGGATTTGACTATTTACTTGTGTTTTCCCTTGCCGGGATATTTATTACTTTTGTCTATCCCCTCGCCCCCATTGTTTGTGATTGCTGTTTGGGTGAGGATGAGTGATAAAGCACGGTGGGTGATGCCGTGCATGATTGTTTGATTATATTAATGCACGAAGTGATATTCCGTGCTATATTTTGATTATTAATGCACGAAGGAACATTCCGTGCCATGTTTGATTACTATTGCACGAAGGAACATTCCGTGCCATGTTTTGATTATATTATGCACGAAGGAATATTCCGTGCCATGTTTTGATTATTAATGCACGAAGGGACATTCCGTGCCATGTTTGATTACTATTGCACAAAGGAATATTCTGTGCCATAATTTGATTATATTTGCACGAAGGATCATTCCGTGCCACGTTTTGATTATTAATGCACGAAGGGACATTCCGTGCCTTGTTTGGTTTATTACTCTCATTGATTTTGTAGTTGTACCGTTTCATTCCTTATTTATTTACCTTGTATTCTAAGCTGCTACAGCCCCTACAGCATGCCCCCCTCCCTCTTGACTTGTTAAATTTTTATATTCTCTCCTATTGCGTATATATATATATTTGAACTGCACAGGTTTGTTTGGCGGTCCGGTCTAGCCTCGTCACTACTTCGCCGGGGTTAGGCCAGACACTTACCAACACATGGGGTCGGTTATGTTGATGCTACACTCTGTGCATCTTTTTGCACATATCCAGGTGTTGGAGCAGAAATTGAGTAGCAGTAGCATTTTGGGGGCGAGCTTCCAGTCCAGGGACATTCGAGGTAGCCTAGCTGGCGTTCACAGGCCGAAATCCCTTTCCATATTTTCAGTTTGTTTTCATTGTACCGAGACAGAAATTATGTATTTTCTATTCAGACTTGTTTGTAGCACTCTTTAGTGGTTCGTGAGGTAGCGACTCCAGTCTCGGATAGTGAAATGTTAAGCTTCCGCATTCTGGGTTTTTAGTTATTTATGTTATAAAAGACTTCCGCTTTTATTTAAAGGTTATTTATTGTTATTGTTGTTGTGTCGTTATCCAAAAAGGTTAAATGTTTGGCTTGCCTAGCTCCAACAGCATGTGCCATCACGACTCCCGATGGTGGAAATTCCGGGCCGTGACAAAAATTATTTATCGAGTAAATTGCATCTTGTTTTTGGATTCTTTTTATTAAAGGACGCATATACATTTTGGATTGCTTGTACCAAAGGCCGCTTAACATGCCACCCTCTGTCATCATTTTTGTTTGACATAAGGATGGAATTAGTATGAGTTGGTTTCAATATCATATATTCACAATCAGAGATCAAAAGTCAATAGTCACGCTTGACATGAACGGTTGCAAAATATGTTTACTCCTCACCGTATGAGTAATACTTCACAAAAATTAAAAATAAAACATATCATGCAGAATACTGATCGTCAACACAAAAGAGATTTACCATGAATTGGCACTTGACTTCACAAAGTTTGCTTCAAACGTGCCCAACATAATGATACCAGTTCTCACGGTTGAAATAGAGTTCTCTGGTAAAATTACTTTATGAAAAATGTTACAACCTGGCAAGGATTCTGATGTTTCAAGCCACTATTCGAAGAGATTGGAAAGAACGGGTAGGGGTAAGGTCCGCTTATATTTTACCCTCCTCAAATTCTATTTGTAGAATTTCACTAGGCTTGTTGTTATTGTTATTGTTGTTGTTGTTGTTGTTGTTATTCATGCATATGTTTATTATACGATGATCTCATATTATATATTTAGAATTACATGCATGCTTAGGAGTAACATATATTCCCTATTGTTTCAAGGTAAATTTATTTTTTCCCTTGACCAATATAAAACTGTTTGTTAATATACAATTTAGTAACATGCATGGCGTCTTCAAGGAAGTAAGACATTATTTAAGCTTATACTAATACTTGAAAGTATTGAGATCATAAATATAATAATATATAAAGATGTATAAATACTTGTTTCATTAGAGTAAGAGATCAAACTATTTAAGTGTTATAATGTCTTAGTTGAGAAGCCATTTGAATTTCTTTTTAACATCCTCGTAATTTTCTACTCTTGTTTGGAGACTAAAATCTTCATGATTTTCTACTCTTTCTTTGAGATTTCAAGTCTTTATAATTTTTTACTCATTTTTCAGATATTAAATTGTAAGTGTCTTTTTACTTATTTGGAGATTAAAATCTTTGTGACTTTTTACTCCGATTTATTACTTAATTTGATAATTAAAAACTTTGCCATTTTTTAATTATGATAGTGTAAGATATTACTCCGTTTGACGATTAATATCTTCACGATTTATTAAGTATGATTGTGTCGTGCTTAAAAAATATGACACACACAACAGTTCTGGAAGATAGACTATCTCTTCAAGCTGCTCTGTACCTCCATCGATATTGGTTTCTGCAGAAAAGCTCAAAAAAATTTTGGCACTAATTTCAGGAGATGAGAGCAAAAGATGTTCTTTTATTTGACTGCTTTAAGTTTGCAAAAGTTCATTAAGGAGGATGTTCTAGTCCCACAAGAAGGAACTCTCGACAATAAACACGTTATTGTGACTGAGGCGTGGAAATGTTCTAACTTCCAATACAAGAACTATATCCTTAGTGGATTATAAGACGACTTGTGTAAACTGATTGTCACGATCTAAAATCCACCTAGTCGTGATGGCACTTAACCTAAACCGCTAGGTAAGGCCAATAACAATCAATACAATTCTAATGAAATAAAGTGATCAACAATGATATAACGAAATTCCATATAATATCCCAAGACTGGTAATATAAGTCACAAGCAACAACGAATAAGATTACAATTTCAGTTTGAGAAAAGATACATCATCTGTTCGATTAACATATACAGAAATATAAATTCTAAACTACCGGAAACAATTGGTAGGTGGTATCTGGAGTGCGGAAACGTCTTTAATTCAAGGCTCTGTCTTCCACAACTAAACCACTACAAGATCTACACGCAAGGTGCAGAAATGTAGCATAAGTACAATTGACCCCATGTACCCAATAAGTATCTTGACTAACCTCGATGAAGTAGTGACGAGAATTTTAAGTCAAAAGATACCCACGAATATAACCTGTGCAGTAGATTTGCAATAAAAACAATACTAGAAATAACATAAAACAATACAAGAATAAATATGTGAAGCAGTAATGATTGCTAAAAGAAATCACAACGAGTTCTCTCAATATCATAACCAATCCTTTTCTTAAAGTAATAACCACCAAACAAAAATAATAAATCCACGAACTTCACAATATGAGGAAAGTGTTCAAGTAATCAACTTAAATGGCATGACAATACTTTTTGTACATTTATCTCGTCCTCATTAAATATGTGTATGTATGACAAATCGATTGACACGGCAACACCCTTCGTGCATTTATCTCATCCTCACCGAGAATATGTATAACAGTACCAACATAGTAAAATAAATGCCAATAATAGTATCTACGAAATAAAGACTACACAGATAGCAACAATAAACAAGTCGGAAGCATATGGAAAATAGTAGCAGATGAGGTAGGAGACACAAAAATAGTGACAACAAGAAAGGTAGAAGAATATATGTTTCAACAACTAATGAGGTAGAAAGTTTAGGCGACATCACAACAAACGAGAGCAAGACATGATATACATATAACAAACAAGAAGGTAGACATGAACGTAACAATAATTAATAAATAGAATATTGTCAAATAAGGAAAAAGACAAAGATGTGACAAACACAAGCATCATAAAAATATAGGTGCAACAATAACAACTCAAGATAAAGGTATAAATGTTTACACAAGGAAAAGATATCACAAAATAATGCATCTTTCTCCACCTGCACAAAAATACCTGTATACAGTTAAAATCGGGCCCACTCGATTTTACTAATTGACCGAGACCAGGAGGATGAATCGAGGATCGGCCCCGTAGTATATCAGACTGAGGTATGAAAATAAGACACCGAGTTCGAGATTCAAAGTACCTGCCAAGGTCGAGACCGATAATGATCAAGGTCGAACAAGACAGACATCGAGCAAGTACCAAAGATAGCATAATAACGGAAAGGCGAGATATCCGTGACTGGTCGAAGATCATGGCAGAAATCTCGGAACAGATCAAATCAAGGGCGGTTGTTTAGCTAATCATGGGATTTACTTCTGTAGTTAGAATTGTACCATAGATAGGATTCCAATACTATATAAAGAAGGTTCTAATCATTTTGTAAGGATATGACATTCATGCATATCAAAGCAATATAACACTCTTTTTAGCTTATATTCTCTTGTTCATCAGCTTGCTTTATTTTTACTTGTTCTGGTATCAATCAACTCGAGGGCACTCTTACTCGAGGGTTGAATTCCGTTTCGATGATGGTTTGCTTCGCTTCACTGTTAATTCCTATCACTAATCTTCACATTTATCAATTGGTATTAGGTGGAATCACGTGTCCTTAAATCACATTATAAGTTTAATTGTTGTCCAATTTTAAGGGTAAATATTACCCTTTGTGCCAACTACACGTGATATTACAGAAACAGTGATATGGCATCACCCTTTGTTATCACGTGTCCTTAAAACCACATTATAAGTTTAATTATTATCCAATTTTAAGGGTAAATAATACCCTTCGTGCCAACTACACATGATATTATAGAAACAGTAATACAACATCACCCTTTGTGCTTTTACTCTCGTCTTCACAAGATAATATAAATGTAGTGGCACGATATCACCCTTCGTATTTTTACTCTCATTCTCACATGATAATTTAAATAAAATGGCACGTTATTATCCATCGTGCATAATAATATATATTAAATGGCACGACATCATCCTTCGTGCTTTACACTCTTCCTCACAAGATAATATATAACAATGGCATGACATTACTTTTCGTGCTTTACACTCTTCCTCACCAAGAATACACACACACACACACACATACACACATCAACAACCAGCAAGGCAGAAAGCACGGATAACATCAAGAAGAGTGGTTAAGCAAAATACGCCATACGAACGAGAATCCCAACTCTTACACAATTAAACAATTCAAAAGATTGAGAACCCCAAGTGTCTTAATAAATCCCTAAGGTGATCTTCAACTCAAGTATGGAACCCAAGTATCTCAAGAATAACGGTCGTAGCAATGTATTCGTGATTAAGTATAGTGATTACCGAATTTAGTACATCAATAGTTTCCCAAAAAGTCCATTTACTTTTATCAAGTTATAATAAGCTAAATCATGGTTTCTAACATTGAATTTCATATTCATATTATTATAGAAGTCAAGTAAAACATGAGGCAAGAAATTCACATATTCCAACAAGGCACAAAGAATCGTATAATCTATTCCGAGCGTGGATAACCCTAGAACATGCATATACGTTTGTCACCTCGCACATGGATCACTCCACATGTAGCAAACAATATCAATTAGTAGCAAAAATTCCTCCAACGAAGCTATGCAAGACATTTACCTCAAAGAAACTAAAATACTCTAAAAAGCCTTTCCCGCATGAAACAACCTCCGTACGGCTAAAATCTAGCCAAAATAACTTAATATCATAAATAAAAGTCATAAAAAATAAATCCGAATAATAAAGCATCGATCTTTAACTAAAATCTAAAAGTCAACCCAAAAGGTCAATCTTGGCCCCGCACTCCGAAATCCGACAAAACTCACAAATTCTGAACACCCATTTTGATGCGAGTCCAACCTTACCAATTTCATCTAATTCCGACCTCAAATCATTCGTTAAATCATCAATTTGTGTTTTAGAAGGGTTTCTACTAAAATCCACAATTTCTTCAATTTGATTCATCAAACAATCCCTAAATTCAAGGTTGGAATCATAAAATATAAATAACTTCAAGTCAAAATAGTTACTCCAAATCAAAATTTGAAAATTCCCTCCAAAATCGCCCAAATTCGAGCTCCGAAACCTTTTGAGAAAAGTGAATAAATTCTGGAACAAGTAAAAAAAATGCAGCAGCTGTTCCAGCTCGAATTAGATCCTAGATGACCTCGAAACTTACATTTGATAAACCTAACATAATCCTTGCAAGATTACACCCAATATAGACATTTTAATCACCCAATTTGGCCTTAACACAAGGGAGTTAATGTTTCTAAGTTTTAACGGAAGTCTGAAAATTTCAGGGACATAAATGATATTTTCGTAATTATTTACCCTAGAAAAAGAACCAGCAATAAGAAAACCTTCATTTTAGTACCCCAAACTCATTCGAAACCTCCCAAACACAAATTATATATGCATTTTAATCTCAAAGCACACTATGAACCTGCTCGTGTACTCAAAACACAAAAAGAGGTCATCTTGACCCGATATTGACCACGACTAAACTCCAAATTCATAACTTAACTAGTTTATCAACCAATGATCCAAAACACACCCGAACCCCTTGAGACCCCATCCAATCATATCAACAAGTATAAATACATTATCCAAACCTATCCAAAGCCTCAAAACACCCACGGGAACATCACAACAAATAATCGAGGCTCAAACCGAATATAATTTCTCTTAAGTTGTTAAATCATTATTATTTCACAAGAGTGCCCGAATCACACTTAAGCACTTCAAATTATTTCCAAACCTTGCACACAGGTTCAATTCAATTATATAGACCTATACTAAGTGTCAGAACACCAATTGGAGTCTAATAGCATCAAAGTCAACTCTTTGTCAAACTTATGATCTCTTAATTTCTTCTTTTGATAAATAGTGTCGAATCCTTCTAATAACCTCCAAAAATGAATCCGAACATACACACAAGTCCAAAATCATCATACGAACCTATCGAAATCATAAAACCTTGATTCCGTGTCGTTTACCTAAAAGTCAAACCTTGATCAACTCTTCCAACTTAAAGCTTCCAAATCTATCCCGAACCACTCGAAAACTAAAAACGACCATACACACAAGTCATAATAAAACATATGAAGCTACTCAAAGTCTCAAACCACCGAACGGAATACTAAAGCTCAAAATGATCGATCATGTCGTTACATTCTCCCTTACTTAAACATACGTTCATACTCGAATATGCTAAGAGTCATTTCAAAGCCATCACTTCACTGCATAAATATGCCATGCACATACTCATGGGTGATCCCAATTCACCTCAATCCATAAAATTCCATCGATACAATCTCTACTGAAGATTCTTCCTTTAACCTTAACCGATAAGCCTTAGAACCAAATTTCAATATCATGGGCTCCTTCTAAGATCCAATTCTCGCATACACACATTGTATATATCTCAACCAACTGCAACAAATCATAAATATATTCACAAGATATAATCACACATTGTAGCCCATCACCCATATGCCTATAGCAATATCTCTGACCATAATAGCTGCTCATAACCAAATCGGGTACCTATAACAAACCTCATACCAAATAAAACCTTGTCCCAAACCTTCGTACTCTGCCAATGATGAAAGAAACATGTAGAAACTCATAACCAATAACCCAATCAACAAGTCGTGGAGTTCTCTCATCCTATAAGGACCATTGATAAATTTTAAACGAAAATATGGTATTATTCTTCCAAACATTCCTTACCCCAATACGATAGTGCAATCCCAAGTCCAAATACCTCTTCACCCTATACAAGCATCCCAACAAGCAAGTCATACCAAAATCCACATGGAATCACACACATCGCGGACACCAAAAGTACAACAAACAAGCAATAACTCAAATATATCCAAAATGGAAAGAAAAAAAAGTACGAGGACTATCCAAAAGTACAACTGATATAACAACAAAAGCATAATTTCTTGAACTCATCACACAAAGGGAAAACAAAACACACAAAATAAGCACAAGGAAGGATATCCCACATAACTTTGTTGCGGCATACAAAATATCAATCCATGTAAGTATACCCATCGAGCCATAATGCTTGTGCTCACTAAGCACATGTGAGTCAACATCAAACACGATAGAGTGCACAATTATAACAGTGGGAAGGTGAGTAGGTATAATACAATACGGAAAAAGGGTGAGCACAACTAGGATGCAATAAGCAAATCAACATCATAAGAGACATCTCGCTCATATATTGCTACAAGGCCTAAACGGGATTACAACAGGCGTGCAATAATCAAGTAGCCTCCCAACTCATCATAGTATAAGAGAGAATCATATAACATAGACCAGAGAACAAATAACATCCATTCTACTCGATTATATACGTATAATAACAATTGCGTAAAAGTAAACAAACCTGCTCTGATATAGAATACCCGGTTTCATTAGTCCTACAAATTGCCCCCAATTGGATTCCGATCATCACCAAATAGGTAAGCAACCTTCCAAAAGTCCATCGCAACCTATCCATAATTCATACCATCAAATATCCAATTCGTATCATATCTTCATAGTGCGCAATCAAGGAATAGTCTATCTACGTGAACATTCCGTCTCTAAACCTCAAGAATATCGGAATCTCCATATCTAATCCCAACTCCACTACTAAAATTACTGATACATCACTCATACTTAATTACCTTAAGAAAAATACTCACATAGGTCTTCTACGCCACGCAGTAAAACCTAAACCTTAGCAGCACAAAACCAGCCGATCATCGTAACACTAGTCAAGCATTCGCAAGTCAAAACACAATGCGCCTCCTAAATTTCACACACTACTTAAGCGACATCAAATAGTGCTAAAATTCTCTTAAACACCTGAAAATCGTCCATGCCTTCGAAAACTTATGACCTTCCCTTCGAAACTAAATCGCAACCTTGACCGTGCAAATGGAGGGTTTGGCTAGTTATTATCGTCATTTTATGGATGGTTTCTCGTCCATTGCTGAATCTTTGACTAAATTGACCCAGAAGGGTGCCCCATTCAAGTGGTCTAATGAATGTGAGGAGAGCTTTCAGATGTTCCAGATTGCTTTGACCACAACTCCAGTCTAATTTTTCCATCAACATCAGGTTCATATATAATTTATTATGATGCTTTGCGAGTTAACATTAGGTGTGTATTGATGCAGGAAGGTCAAGTGATTGCTTATGCTTAGCGCCAACTGAAGCCCCATGACAAGAACTAACCCATTTATGATTTAGAGTTGGCAGCCATTGTTCATGCATTGAAGATTTGGAGGAACTATCTCTATGGCATGTCTTATGTGGTATTTACAGATCATCAGAGTCTACAACACTTGTTTAAGCAGAAAGATATAAATTTGAGGCATCGGAGGTGGTTAAAGATGTTAAAAGACTATAATATCACCATTTTGTATCATCTCGGGAAGGCTAATGTGGTGGCCGATGCCTTGAGTAGAAATTCTAAGAGTATGGGTAGCCTTGTATATATGCTAGTTGGTGAGAGGCTGCTAGCATATGATGTTTAGGGAATTATTTTGTAAGGTTAGATGTTTAGCCTAGCTGGGTTCTTTCTTGCGTGGTTTCTTGGTCTTCTTTGTATGAGCGCATCAGAGAGCGTCAGTATGATAACCCCCATTTGCTTGTCCTTAAGGATATAGTGCAACACGGTGATGCCAAGGAATTTTCTATTAATAATGGGGTATTGCGGATACATGGTCAGATTCATGTGTCCAATGTGGATGAGTTACGCGAGTTAATTCTTAAGGAGACCTACAGTTTACGGTATTCCATTCATCCGGGTGCCGCTAAGATGTATCAGGACCAGAGGCAGCACTATTGGTGGAGAAGAATGAAGAAAGACATAGTGGAGTTTGTAGCTTGATGTTTGAACTGCCAGCAGGTGAAGTATGAGCATTAGAGGCTGGACGGTTTGCTTTAGAGACTTGACATTCCCGAGTGGAAGCAGGAGCATATTTCTATGGATTTAGTTATTGGCCTCCCACAGACTTTGAAGAAGTTCGACACAGTGTGGGTTATCTTGGAGGATGTGCTACACACTTGTGTTATGGATTTCGGTGGTTCATGAGATCTATTCTTGCCACTTGTAGAGTTCGTCTACAATAATAATGGGCACTGATTTGGTTCAGGATGCCTTGGAGAAGGTCATGTTGATTTGGTATATGCTCCTTCAACGCAGTCCAGATAGAACAATTATGCTGATAGGAAAGTTCGTGATATTGCATATATGGTGGGTGAGAAGGTTTTGCTCAAACTTTAACCCATGAAGGGCAAGTTGAGCCCTCCGTATATTGGGCCATTTAAGGTGCTTGAGAATATTGGAGAGAAGGCCTACAAGCTTGAATTGCCACCTAGTCTTTCGGGAGTTCTCCTAGTTTTTCATGTTTCTATGCTTCGAAATTATTATGGTGACCCGTCCTATGTGTTTACCTTAACACGGTACAACTAGATGGGTATTTGACTTATAGTGAGGAGCCGATGGCCATTTTGGATTGGCAGGTTCAAAAATTGAGATCAAAGAATTTAGCTTCAGTGTAAGTTTATTGTAGAGGCCATCCAGTCGAGCATGCTACTTAGGAGACCGAGCGGGATATGTGGAGCAGTTATCCACACCTATTTGAGAATCCAGGTAAGATTTTAGACCCGTTCGAGGATGAACGTTTGTTTAAAATGGGGAGAAAGCAACAACCCGGCTGGTCATTTTGTGTATTATAGCCCATTCCTCTATTTATTGCTTCTTTTATATTCATTTATGGTTATGTGACTTCACCGGGATTATTGATTTGGTTCCAGGGATATTCTAAACTGAATTGGGACACTTAGTCTCAAAGTTGGAAGAGTTGATGGGAGTTTGACTTTTGTATAATTCACTTCGGAATAGAGTTTTGGTGGTTCTGATGGATTTGTATGGTGATTTTGTAGTTAGGCCTATGTTCGCATTTGGATTTGGAGGTCCATAGGTTTATTTGGTGTATTTTGGCGAAAGTTGGAAAGTTAAAGGTTTGGAAGGTTGAGAGGTTTGACCGAGAGTTGACTTTGTTATTATCGGGTTCATATTTCAGTTCTGAGGGTGGTAATAGGTCTGTTGTGTCATTTATGACTTGTGTGCAAAATTTGAGATTAGTCGGAGTTGAATTTGTTTGGTTCGGTATTGGTTTTTGAAGTTGCAAATTCATTAGTTTCATTAGTCTTGAATTGGAGTGCGATTTATAATTTTGATGTTGTTTGATGTGATTTGAGTCATCCACTAAGTTCTCATCATGTCTTAGAACCTATTGGTATATTTGGATATCCCGGGGCCTCGGGTGTGATTCGGATTGTTGGCGGATGAATTTTGTGCTTTGAAGGATTGCTGAAGGAGTCCTGACTTCTGGTGCTTTTGCATCTACGGTGGGTATGGTCGCAAATGTGGAGCCGCAGTTGCGGCGAGTTTTTGCGCAGATACGAAGGGAGGAGGGACTGGTGAAAATCACAGGTGCAAAGAAGAACTGCATCTGCGAGTCCATATATGCGAATTATGCGTCACAAAAGCGGATGGCGATTGGGTGAGCTTTCACCGCAAATGCGAAAGTTTTTCACAGGTGGGGACCCGCAGAACCAAAAATTTGGCCGCAGAACTGGTAGGTCAGAGTTAAGTGGACTTCACAAAAGCAAAGATTTGTCCACAAAACACAAAAGTGGTATCACAGATGCGAGGATGGATTCCACAGATGCGAGAAGGCTGGGTAGGTTAATAAAATTGAGGGTTTTCATTATATTCTCTTTTTTGGAGTTGCGGACTCTGTCATAGGCCATTTTTGGAGCATTTCTAATCTCAATTGAAGAGGTAAGTGATGTTTATTGATATTGGTAGTAGATCTTGAATAACCATTGATTATTACACCGAAGTTTCATGAATCTAAGATCTAATTTGGGGATTTTTTGGACTATGTTATTGGAGAGTGGAATTCGAGGATTTGTGGGTCGAGTTTTGGTCGGAATTGGATGATTTTGGTATTGTTGGACTCAAAATTGAATGGACGTTCGAAATTTGTGGATTTTGTCGGGTTCCAAGGTGCAGGCTTGGGGTTGACGTTTTGGGTTGACTTTTTCACTTGAGTTAAAGATCTTAGCTTTATCTTTTGGAATCACCTCCTATGGCTTTTATTAATGGCATTGCGTTATTTTGGCTAGATTCAAGCCGTCCGGAGATTGATATACGCGTGAAGGGTTTGTTAGAGGAGTGATTTAGCTTGCTTGAGGTCAATATCTTATCTACACTTGGTTGAGGCACTAGTTTCCTGAATTATTTGTGATAACTACGTGCTATGGGTGCGCACATGTGTGGGGTTGAGCCCATGTGCTAACACCATGGTATTTATTCGTGCTCGGGTAGTTCTTAGGCTATGATATACCTAGAGTTGGCTGTTAAGCTTTAATCTATAATGTTTCTCATAATTATAACCTTGTTGTGAACTATCTGAGCCATGTTTGAGGCTACATAGAGGTTAAATCCCTGAATGAACTTGATAAATGTTATTTCTGTGATGAAATTGTCGATTTGAACTATGATAGCACACTTGGCACATTCCTATACTTTAGCATGTCATTTATACCCGTCCAAGAGCATGAGATCTATTATTCATTAATCATATACATGCGTCCTTGTTATTTTCTCCTGTGAGATACGATTGGACTGGATGCCCGTGACCACACCGGGCGGATTATGTTATTATGCATGTGACCACATCGGGCGGATCCCTTATGTTGAGCCTGTGACCATGGCGGGCGGATTATGATATTGAGCCTGTGACCACCAGGTTGGTAGCATGTTGAACTGGTCGTGCTTGCGTGTGGATATGGATCTATGCTCGCCACCCTCTCATGTTTCTCTCTTGATGTTGTACACGCGAATATTGAGGAAAACGTATAAGTGGTTTGGTGCGGATATGGAAAGGTTGAGGAAAGTCTAGCCAGTGATTTGTCTAGATTCACATTTCATCTTTACTTGCAATTTTCATGGTTAATTACCTGATTTACATGCATATCATCATTATATGTTGTATCATTAGCTGAATAGAGAACTTGAGTAATTGTGCATAGACACACAAAGGGTTCTTTCTGTGCCTTATGACACGATAACATCATTGTTCTATGCTTGTTAAATTTATAAAACTCTACAAGTCATAGTAGGTATTATTTATAATTCTTGCTTCTTTTACCTCGCCGAGGTTAGTTACGACACTTATTGAGTACATTGGGTCGATTTTACTCATACTATACTCTGCACTTAATTGTGCAGATCTAGGTGTCGGTACTAGTTTTTCATAGCACCATTGCTTGTTGGGCTAAGCATCAAGAGACGAGGTAGAGTTGCATTTTTCGCTCCCAGTCATGGCCGGTTTTTTCTTATGTACTATTGTTTTCAGTTCAGACAGTATTGTTATACAGTTTTCAAACTTGTAATTCGTTGTACAACTCATGCTTGTTGGGCTGAGTATCGAGAGATAAGGTAGAGTTGCATTTTCCGCTTGCAGTCATGACCTATTTTTTTTATGTACTGTTGTTCAGTTCAAAAA
The DNA here is from genome assembly GCA_026770625.1 of Nicotiana glauca. Taxonomy (NCBI): domain Eukaryota; kingdom Viridiplantae; phylum Streptophyta; class Magnoliopsida; order Solanales; family Solanaceae; genus Nicotiana; species Nicotiana glauca. The sequence continues at coordinate 123,246 of MU700170.1, forward strand.
GTATTGTTATATAGTTTTTAGACTTGTATTTTGTCATACAACTCATGACTCTATATTTTCTAGTTCCTGAGGGATTCATTGTATTTGCAGTATTTTATTATATTTAGGATTTAGACTTATGATATTTCTATATATTTCTAATATTTTGGTTTTTTATTATTATGTTAGCCTTGCCTGGCAAGTGTGTTAGGTGCCATCATGACGGGTTGGGATTTTCGATCGTGACAAGTTAGTATCAGAGCCCTAGGTTCATAGGTATTACAAGTTATGAGCAAGTTTAGTAGAGTCTTGCGGATCGATATGGAGATGTCTGTACTTACTTTGAGAGGCTGTCGGGCTGTTATAAAACATCACTTTCTTGTATTCTTATCGTATGGACTTGTTATTCCGAAATTTGAACTTGACTCTTCTATTCTCTCAAAGATGGCGAGTATACGTGCGACCAGATCAAGCGAATGACCAACAGTACCACCAGTTTGGATCGTGAGAGGCCCCAGCTGCGGTAGAGGCCGAGGGGTGGCTCGTCCTACAGCCAGAGTAGCAGCTGTGGAGCCACCGGTTGCTCTAGCTGAGGAGCAGGTACCACATACTGTTGAGTCGGTGGGGCAAACTCAGGAACTAGCAGTGCCCACTATGATTCTTAACCATCAGGAGGCCTTAGCCTAGATATTGATTGTGTGCACGAACCTGTCTTAGGCGGCTTCAATTCCAGCTGAACTAGCCACTTCACAGGCCGGGGGAGGTGCCCAGACTCCTGCCACCCATACTTTAGAGCAGCTAGTCAGGTCACTGCTAGTTTAGCCGGTTGCTGCTATTTGGGCTAAGGCTGGTCCCTATATGATTTATGAGGAGTAGAAGAGATTGGAGAGGTTTGGGTGGCTCAAGCCTCCATAGTTCAGTGGAGCAGATTCGGAGGATGCACATGATTTCATAGACCCGTGTCAGTGGATTCTTTGCACAACAGGTATTTTTGACACTCGTAGGGTTTCATTTACTACTTTTCAGTTGACAGGGGTAGCTTACCGATGGTGACATGCCTATGAGTTGAGCAGGCTAACAGATGTAGCGCCGTTTACATTACATGAGTTCTCGGTTCTCTTCTAAATGAAGTTTGTCCCAGAGGCTCGCAAAGAGGAGTTGCATAGGCAGTTTGAACATTTAAGCCTGGAGGGTGTGACAGTGACTCGGTATGAGATGAGGTATGTAGAGGTTGCTTGTTACATCCTATACTTTTGTACATTGGATTTGTCATAAGATAATTAATATAAGTTCAAAGACAAGATTATTTTTGAGGTTATAAGTATATATGTTATTTAAAACAAGTGATAAGTAAGTGTTATGAAGGTATGAGGGTAAAGGAATCGAAGAAATTGAGTTTCGCCGAAGATTGACATTTTGGGATGAAATACAATGCAAGCTATAATACCCCGTATTTATGGACTTGTTTACCATGAAAATGGTAATAACAATTAAATGTGTTGATGGGACTCTAAAAATATGTGATCTTTTTTAATGCTGGTTGTTAAGTAGTTGATGCTATGTATATGAGGTTTAGAGACGAAGTACGAGCTAAGAATGGGATGATAATCAAACCGACTGACAATCGAGGCCTCGAGCTTGTCGATATAGGACTTCGAGGTCGATCCAGTAGCTCGATAATGAGCTATCAGGGGGGAGGGGTGATCGGGGTAGGGCTAATAGTTATAACAAAATTAATAAAGGCCCTTTATGGCCAATGATGAACAAGTATGAAGATAATAAATGAAAGCAATAATAACAAGAAAGTATGTTAGAAAGCAAAGAGAATGTTCTTCGTATATTCGTGTGGAGTAACTGGAGCAATCGATAGCACTAATGTGACAAGGATCCCCTTTTTATAGGAGGGGAATCCCGACATAAAAACCCCAGCTCGAGAAGAATGGGAAGTTAGAGTTCATGTTATTTGAAATGTTGCAGGCACAACAGCTGGATATTGCTCAGCTGCACAGCCACCCAAAAACTCCCAGCATCGAGAACTACTCCCCCGGCCAAACAGGTACTGGAGAGATCGAGCAATAATGGTTCGATAGCCGACCCTGATATCGTAAAAATGCTTGAGGATCTTACTAGAAGGATCGAGTCAGGCGAGAAAATGATAGCAGCCAACGACAAGAAGGTCGAAACTTACAACTCCTGGGTCGACCAAATCCCGAGCGCGCCCCCTGTCCTGAAAGGTGTAGACTCAAGAAAGTTCATGCAGCGGCCATTCTCGGAGGAAGCGGCTCTAAACCCCATTCCAAAGAAGTTCAAAATGCCAGAACTCACAAAATACAATGGGACCTCAGACCCTAACGAGCACGTTACCGCCTACACGTGCACAGTAAAGGGCAACAACATAAAAGACGACGAGATCGAGTCCGTCTTGCTGAAGAAGTTCGGGGAAACGCTCTCGAAGGGGGCCATGATGTGGTACCATAACTTAGCTCCCAACTCCATAGACTCATTTGCCAAGCTGGCAGACTCCTTCACAAAGGCACACGCCAGTGCTATCAAAGTAGCAATAAGGAAGTCTGAGGTATTCAAGATCAGACAGAGGGAGAATGAAATGCTGCGAGATTTCGTATCTCGCTTCCAAATAGAACTACCCCTGGTCTCCGATGATTGGGCAGTATAGGCCTTCACTCAAGGCCTGAACGAGCAGAGCTTAGTGGCCTCAAGGCAGCTGAAAGAGAATCTGATCGAGTATCCTACCATAACCTGGTCAAACGTCCACAACTGATACCAATCAAAGATCAGGGTCGAGGATGACCAATTAGGAGCCCTTTCAGGCTCACTATACCCGAGCAGGCTCTTAGTAAAGGAATCAAAGCCAAACAAAGAAATGTATCAGCCATACATCGAAGACAAGAGAAACGTCCTAAGACACAACCCGCCTCGCGATGACTGATTGATCAGCCGAGGGCAGAATCCTTGGGGACTCATTAACAGAACTGGATTCAACGCAAACACGGTGCCAACAGGGGCACCACGCCTATCAGAATATAACTATAACATTGATGTTTCAGACATCATGTTCGCCATCGGCAAAATCAAGGATACCAGATGGCCCAGGCCTATACAATCGGATCCTTCCCAAAGGAATCATAACTTGGTGTGCAAATTTCATAACACGCATGGCCACAGAACCGAAGATTGTCACTACCTACGAGAGGAAGTAGCCAGGCTACTCAATAAAGGTCATCTCAGAGAATTCTTGAGCGACCGCGCCAAAAAAAGTTCCGAGAAAGAGAGGCAGCCAAGAAGAATGAAGCAAACGAGCCACAACATATTATCCACATGATATTAGGGGGCATCGACGCTCTCCAGGAACCCGTGATAAGAAGGACAAAAATATCCATCACCAAAAAAAGTGAACCCGGGGATACATACCCAAAGATGCCCTCACATTCAGTGAGGAGGACTTTGAGACCTTGTCCCAACCTCATAACAACACACTAGTAATCTTTTTCCTCGTAAATACATTTCAGATAAAATGTGTACTCGTGGATCCAAGTAGCTTGGCCAACATTATCAGGTCAAAGGTAATAGAGCAGCTCGGACTGCTAGACCAAATTGTGCCCGCCACTCGAGTCCTCAACGGATTCAACATGGCAAGTGAAACAACAATAGGAGAGTCTCTCCCGATCAGTATGGCCGGCACGACCCAAAATGTCAAATTCCATGCCATCGAATGAGACATGAGGTACAATGCCTTGTTCGAACTGTCGTGGATACACTACATAAGAGTAGTACCATCCACCCTCTACCAAATGATGAAATTCCCAACAAAAGACGGGATTAAAACCGTCCACGGGGAACATCATGCGGCAAGGGAAATGTTTGAAGTGCACGACATGGCACCGACACTAATATCTCCACTCTCAAAAGAGCCAAGAAATGCCAAATAGGGTCCCAATGGGAAAATAATGTACCGGACCAAATGGTCGAATGAACCGTGTCCGCATAACCAAGCCCCCGATGGCAGAGACACATGTACTAGTGCCAAATAATCAAGGAATACTTTTGCTAGCATAACTCAAGCTCCAAAGGAAACCCAGCATTTTCGCCAAAATGATTCCTTCATCAAAAGCGTCCCGAATACTCGGAGATCGGCGTCGATAATTCGGCACCCGCATGACCTCAGGGTCGACACTCAAACTCATAAGCCCTTAACGAGGCAGCACAGAAATCACAAAATATCTCCAAAAAAAGAAAGAAAATGTCCTGAACACTCAGAGACTGGCGTTAAAAACTCAGAAAATGCATGGCCTCAGGGTCGAAATCTCCGAGATCGTAGCCCTCAATAAGGAAATTCTGAGCTCACGAGTGTGAGCACATGATTTTTGCCCTATATGAGAATTGCTCCCAAAAATTCCAAGTAAAATAGTTTTGTGTTGTGTGTGATTTTTGTGGATTTTTGTGTTATTTCTCCTTTATTGTTTGCATTTGTCTGCGCATATTTATTGGTTAAAATTAATAAAAATACAAAAATATAGCATTTTGAATTTAGGATTTTATTTTTAAGGAAGTTGTTGTTTTACAAAAAATAAAAAATAACGTATCTTTGCATGTTTAGTGTTTAATGTCAAATTGTGTGATTTTCTTTTGATTTGATATTTAAGTGTTTGTGATAATTATTATTTAGATTTATTAAGCTAATTAGGTTTTACAATTTTTGATTTTAATCTTGGAAAATAATTTAAGAAGAAAACAAAGGAAAAAATTGAAAAGAAAAAGAAAATAAGAAGAGGAAAATCGGATTTGGGCCAATTCCAATTTAATTCAAAAGGCCCAAACAAAACACCCTAACCCACCCCAAACCGGCCCAAAACCAGCCCCGACCCAGTCCAGGCGGGCATGACCATGCGACCCCCTTTCAATCCCTTCCCTAATCTTTCTCCAAACCTAGAGAGCAGCCGCAACACACATGACCCCCCCCACACGATCTCATCTTCCTCACTCCACTCTCCCTCACCAGCAACACCAAACGACCAGCGCCTCACCTCCCTCACAACTACCAGAACCATCACCTTCAGCGACGAACCAAACCAGCCGCCTGCCAGCCTAACGTCGTCAACGACCCCTCCATCTTTACTCTCCAAAACATCTATCAACGAGCAGCCGTTGCTGCTTCTCAACTCACTCCAAATGACCACCTGAATCCGCCCCATTCGCGGCCAGTAGCCGAACTCCTATACTCTTCTTCTGATTTTTGATTTCAAATCAAGGAATCCGATGGAGTTTGTTTGAGGTCTTGTTCAGATTTCAGTCTGTGTTCGAGTTTTCGATTTCGTTCGTTGTTCGTGTTGGAGCTCGTTTGTTAAATTTTTCCGAAGCTTTATTCTTTTGTTGCTCGTTCCGAGGTTGGAGATTTCCGGCAAGCCTTTCTGTTCGAGGACAGTTCGCGGTTCTTGTTCGTTGTTGAGTTTCGAACTAATAGAGGCAGATCCTTCGTTTGAGGTCTCTTCTTCCCTCTATTTTTTGGTTAGATTATCTCATGTTTACTACTTGTGTTTGGATTAAAATTCATTCTTTAATTGTCATTCTCTGAAAGGCTTGCAATTGGTATGTCTCCGATTTGCTTAATTTAGAACTTTCAATGGAGCACCTCAGTAGTATTTGCTTACTCAATATAGATCTGCTGATTACCCAATTTTGTTTACTCAATATCTTCTAATGATACCATTGGATAAATAAGTTTCGATAATTGAATTCCAAAGAAAAGGGTTTTTAAAGATATAAGTTTGCTGTTGTATAAATGTTGTTTGTATGTCCATGTTGTGATTATAAAAGCGTGGGATTGATGAGTTGTTTTGAGGTCTGAGGTTTTATTGGAGAGGAATGTATTGATTCGATGGTGAAGTGAGTGAAAGGAAATGGTGAACTAGGTTTGAATTCATAATAAGATAAAAACGATTTGTTTTTAGGAAGGCCTGCTTTGTTTTCTATTTAATTCAATCTTTTATGTAGTTTGTAGTTTATATTCCTGTTAATTCAATCGTGCTTGCCCTTAGCTTTAGGAACCTTTTAATAGAGATATGGTTGGAATTGAAATAGTTATTTAAATTAAGAAAGCATTAAGTTAGTGGGGTTAATTAAAATAAAAAGGGTAAATATTAGGGCTGACACTTTGTTTAGTGCCTTTAGGGGTTGGAAAGTAGATGATATGGGATTTAATAATGAAAAAGCTGAAACAATACAAATGGAAAAGGGATTACTAGTGGAATAATAACTTGTTAAGTAATTTTGAGAGGTGGAAAGCAAAGATAACATGGGGGATAATAATGAAAAAGCTAAAAGGGATGCACATGGGAAGGAAAGTGTTTGAATAAAAAAAGAGTAAGCTTGGTCTTTAAATAGAAGACACATAGAGTTAAGAAGGGGATCAAGCCTTAAGCTTAGAACACTCTGAAAAAAACATAGAGAGAGAATCTGAGAAAGGTTTTAAGCAATCTCAAGGGGACAGAGATTGAGAAATACTGAGAGTGAGAATGAAAGAGAGGCATTAAGAGAGATTGAGTTTGAGAGTCGTTGTTATTCGTTCATTGACTGCTACTGGGTTTTAAACTGGTTTCTGAATTACTGCTGGAATTGCTATTGCTGTTGACTCATATCCTTCTCTCGTATTTCATTTTGCTATCCAGGTACACATTTGTTGTCCCTTTGATGTAGAGCACAAACTGAAGACGAAAAGAAAATGACACTCTGTTAAATCCTTATTTTGTGATAGGCTATTGTACTTAATTTGGAATTACGGACTGTTAAATTCAAAATTTGTTCATTTATACTTCAGTAGTAGTATATTGTAGCATAGTTTAGTTCCTTACATGATTTTCACAATTTTTGATCTAGCCTCTTGGACTGTCAAAATCGTACTTTACAACTAGCTTCTCTTTCATTTTTGTATGGATTCAACCAGTTAGTCGTAGATCTAGTGTAATTCAAGTCATTTAAAGTTCGATTGATCATGGATCGCGGCTATGTCGAAACAGATGAAGGTTAAATATGATGATTGCTGTAATATAGTCCGTGTTAGTTGAATTGTGAGATTGATTCCAGGTTCAGCTTTAGACTGCTTCAGGTTCATACATATGCTATTAATGTGAATAAAATCTGATATAATATAGGAGTTTATAGGAATAATTTGGATGTTTACGTTTAGCCTAGCCTATTTTCATTTAAGTTGAACAAGCATTAAAATACAAGTAGGATATGCAATTCAATATGGATAGCCTTTATACTTTCAGTTTTAATCAAAGAAATACTCTAATTATCTATTATTTCATATCTTTGTTAGAAATTTCAGCATTGAGCTTAGGCTTAAATCTTCAAAATAAGTGTTTGAGTTTCTGGTTTAATTTTGTTTGACACGCCCAGTTGTTTCATTCAATAGTCTGCCT